>JAQFYU010002232.1:0-12406 GCA_034694905.1 Ceratophysella granulata
AAATCAATATCTGTTTCCTCAGATGACAGAAAAAATTATAGCTGAACAACCACGCTTTAGTCGGATGATAGCAGGTATTGTGTATTTGTATTGGTAACATGATTTCACAACCTTTGAGCTCTGTTTATGTAAATTAATAGTTGCTAACTCAAATGAGTGAGAAAGACTGCAGCTGAAAAATCATGTTTTGGTCATAGAAAGTTGGCATTCCGTATTTGGATTGGTAGCATAATTTCACAACCTTTGAGCTCTGTTTATGTAAATTAATAGTTGCTTAATGAAATGACAGAAAGACTATTTAGTAGAACAATCATGTTTTGGTCATAGGAAAATTGGTATTGCGTATTTGGATTGGTAACATGGTTTCAAAACCTTTGAGCTCTGCTTACGTAAATTAATATCTGCTTCCTCAAATGTGTGAAAAGACTATTGTAGAACAGCCTTGCTTTGGTCATAAGAAAATTGGTATTGCTCATATGGATTGGTAACATGATTTCATAACCTTTGAGCTCTGTTTATATAGATTAATATTTGCTTCCTGAAATGAGTGCGAATGACTAGTAGAACAACCACCTTTACATTGAAAGCGATAATTACATTTTATATGTCAAATGGTGTAAATTGAACGTACACTGCTTCCACATAGGCGCAGAGGAAACGTGAATATATTTTTAATAATATATTGATTTTGTATATTTTTAATGGAGCTTTATCAGCTGTTGTGTTATGCCACTTTGACTATCTTTGACTGTTGATGGTTCTCCATGGATAGGGCTTTAATTTGACCTTTTGACTTGCCGCACTGCTTTAGTAGCCATTAGCCATCTCTTTTATCAGTGGCATTGGTGAGTTCTTTTATATTAATATGTTGGCTTTTGTAGAACTGTGGTGTTAGTAACTTTTTAGGTTGGTCTCATTTACCAGTATATACTGTTTATTTTTTTCACAAATCCTCGTGATATCTCCTAAGGATATGACTGCAAGTCCTATTAAAATGAAACGAAATATCAGCAAACTAGTCATTTAACACAGCCATGCACCTCTTGTAAATACTGAAGAAACATTGACAATTCAATAATTACCGTGGAGCGTTTTTGTATGACAACCAAATAGTTGGTGAGTTGTTTGGTTTTCGGTTCAGTCATTCCAGCGTCACGAATTTTCTTCAACATTACCTTCGGCCTGGTAATCCCAGACTTGTACAACTCGTCAATCCTACTCTTCACTTCCGGGGAAATACCCAAGATTTTTTAAGGTGATCGTGAAATTTTTCAGATTTGTACAAAGTACAGATTTGGCTTGAAGCGTGGCACAAAATATACAGACGGGCAGCACATTTACGGGAAAATTTGCAGTTAAATGTTATCTTTTCACCGTTATCGGTTTGGTAGCTCTGACGCTGCCACCACAATTTCTGCAATTTAACGTGGGTAACGGTAGTCTTCTTATACGGGAACGATTCAATTTTTGCCCAGTTTAAGCTTGGACATCTACGTGGTACACAATTTTCTTCATTGTCCGACTCGGTGTCACTCATCACAGTATCAGATTTATCACTTTGTATTTAAATCTGAGATGCCATACTGGCGTATATCTGCGCACCTCTGCTGCTGGACTGTTGTCTGTTTGGGTTGCTGATATGAACTGAAAAGATATTAGTTAGCTTCTCAAGCCTAATGCAATCGAACCAAACCAAAATCGCTGATAAGCCAAAGCCTTAGGATAGTTTTGCATTTAACATTATTCAATGCGACGTTGTTCTCCTTTCACGTATCATTTTTACTTTGTGAATTATTATTGTCAAAATTGGACAAAAATCTGGTTATAAGTGGATTAAAAGGAGGTGGAAATAGGAAAAACTGGCGAAAAGCAGAATGGTGACTTTTAGACAAAATCTGGCCACAAAAGGATTCCTTTAGGGTGACTTTAAACATAGGCCAATTACTACTACTACTTGGATGCACGACGCACACAAATTGCTCAAGCAACGAAAAATTAGGGTTGGGTCTGGACAACAGCTGCATCAAAGGCTTCTTTGATCTTTGGCAAGAGTGCCAATGGGATGTTCACGCCCGTGTGCGCAGCGATATCTCCATCCCATATGTCGGATGACGAGCTGATTACGTCCATTGTACTATTGACCTGCACCTTATAACGTTATAACCCTCTCCAACGTGACAGCTGAACGGTTCGAAATCCGCATTTAGTGAAATTGTATCTGAAAGGGCTATAGTAATACTAGTAATAATAGTAATGAGTATATTGACGTGGCTGCAGCCTATTCAATTGTGTTTGCGTGAAATTACATTTGTCCAAAAAAGAGTAGAATGGGATTTGATTAAGATAATGGTAGTAATAATAATAATAATAATATTAGTTTAACGACATAGCCGTTGGCCTTGTCATGTCCAGTTGTAGAATATGGTAAAGTATCATCAGGTCGACTTTTTTTACTTTTGATCATTTTAAGACTTATATGATATAATTAAACTTAGCTTTTATCGCAGAGCTTATGAAATAGTAAAGATTCTTACATTCCGAAATGCTGATATTTTTGTGGACAATTTTGAGAAAATCGAAATTATTTGGTAAATATTTAGACCTTAACTGTTCCATTCCAATGCAATCAAAAAGGTGGTGGAATGAGTCAACTTCGGCGCAATGTGCACACTGCTTGGGTGAGAACATACCAAAGTCCAACTATCTTAACTGTTGTAAACAACAGAATAGTTGAGTCTCGCCAGAGCAATACAGGTCACCAAAAAGTTAGGAAGATTGAAGGAAAGGTATGTCTCTGCTTTTGAGCCCCATTAATCACATGATAACGGGAGATAGCGGTGGACTGTCGAGCACGCATTAAACCATCTAGACTGAGGGACAATTGGCTTCGGATTAAGAATTAAGCTCGTATCCGTGAAGGTGTTTATGATTGAGGTCTGCAGGGCTTCTACGAATTGCTCAATGTCAACTGAATCGTCAATTGTGGCGAGGTTGTTGTGTAGCTGTTTCCGAAATGTGTGAAGAGAAGTGGGATTATTAGGGAAACAAATCGTCTTTTTGGATAGTAAATCTGGACGGAATAGACTGGCAAATTGAGATCTAGAAAGCGACAGCAAAATCGGGAAGTGGTCAGATTAGGGTCGAGAATTTCAAATGAACGAATAGCGGGACAGCACTTGGGAAGAAGAGTACCAGGTCAACAACATTTGGCCCAACTACTGACTCGGATATAAACGTGGTAGCACCATCTTCGTAACAGGTAAGTAACCATTGCCCACCTGCTGGCCTGATTGGATAACATGATTGTAAAGTAGCTTACCACTATCAAGAATCGTATCGTCTTGGCTCCGTCTCTCGCCCATAAATGAACACAATGTGCCAATCCTCTCATTCAGATCACCCATAACAATGATACGCTTTTGTTTGCTTTTTCCTTTATTCAAATGTCGAAAAGGGTTGCAGTGTATTACATATATTTAGAATAGAGTAATATCTATTGGTCACGGTAAATGACGAGACCTGCTGGTATCCTCCCCAGGACACTTTGGTTGTGAATATTTACTTCCATACAAACGAATTTTACGAATTTCGGGGATGCTTATCCTAATTACCTAATTTTGTTCGAATTATTCGTCTAAATATGTTGACATTATATTTGATCTGTTCATAATTAGAATTATTGGCCATGAATTATGTATTATCTCTTAGGTTAGCAATGTAATTAAACAATATCGCTTTAAACCCACTGAGTGATAATTGTGAAATGTTCCATTCTTTAGGGAGGGAGTTCCAGCTTGAAACTTCACTGATCGCTTATATGTTTCCGAATTACACTTATCAACATTCAGAAGGGGCATTGTTCGGGAGTTTCAGTTGTTGGACGAGGCTGAATGGAAAGCCGAAATTGAGAGAACTGGAGACGCAAGGAACCCAAAAACATTCTTTAGGGTGGTCCAAATTAGTTGTTCTTTGACACTTAAGAAATCAAACTCCATTAGTACACTGTTAACTAGAGGTTTGGGCAAGATGTTAGTATACACACTTGTTTGAAAATTACGATAGAATTTTTTAGAAATAGACGGATAGCAATAGGACATGAGAAACCGATTTATCTTCATTCGGAATCGTTCAAGTTCAAGATCACTCTGCACACACCAAATGGCAATGCAGTAATCGCACGAGGACAAGACGTAGGCATCTAACCGAATTTTTATGACTGCATAGTAACGCATCTTTTGACGGATTGAAGTTTTGCGATTGAAGCACCAGTTCTTGATTTAAGGATGCAGAAATGTTTTTTTGAAAAAGAGATGAGGGTCCAGGGTGAGACCAAGGTATTTGAAAGAAAATACTCGCTTTTGTTTGCTTTTTCCTTTATTCAAATGTCGAAAAGGGTTGCAGTGTATTACATATATTTAGAATAGAGTAATATCTATTGGTCACGGTAAATGACGAGACCTGCTGGTATCCTCCCCAGGACACTTTGGTTGTGAATATTTACTTCCATACAAACGAATTTTACGAATTTCGGGGATGCTTATCCTAATTACCTAATTTTGTTCGAATTATTCGTCTAAATATGTTGACATTATATTTGATCTGTTCATAATTAGAATTATTGGCCATGAATTATGTATTATCTCTTAGGTTAGCAATGTAATTAAACAATATCGCTTTAAACCCACTGAGTGATAATTGTGAAATGTTCCATTCTTTAGGGAGGGAGTTCCAGCTTGAAACTTCACTGATCGCTTATATGTTTCCGAATTACACTTATCAACATTCAGAAGGGGCATTGTTCGGGAGTTTCAGTTGTTGGACGAGGCTGAATGGAAAGCCGAAATTGAGAGAACTGGAGACGCAAGGAACCCAAAAACATTCTTTAGGGTGGTCCAAATTAGTTGTTCTTTGACACTTAAGAAATCAAACTCCATTAGTACACTGTTAACTAGAGGTTTGGGCAAGATGTTAGTATACACACTTGTTTGAAAATTACGATAGAATTTTTTAGAAATAGACGGATAGCAATAGGACATGAGAAACCGATTTATCTTCATTCGGAATCGTTCAAGTTCAAGATCACTCTGCACACACCAAATGGCAATGCAGTAATCGCACGAGGACAAGACGTAGGCATCTAACCGAATTTTTATGACTGCATAGTAACGCATCTTTTGACGGATTGAAGTTTTGCGATTGAAGCACCAGTTCTTGATTTAAGGATGCAGAAATGTTTTTTTGAAAAAGAGATGAGGGTCCAGGGTGAGACCAAGGTATTTGAAAGAAAATACTCGATTTATCTGAGTTCCATTCAGTAGCAGAGGCGGGACTTCACCGATTTGATGGTCATGGGTCTTGGAATATCATGAGCTCAGTCTTAGTTGCATTATTGGTAAGCTTATTTCTCACGAACCACTCATTCAAAGCATTTAGGGACCCTGAAAGGCGTGTCACGATTTCAGAAGTCACAGTTCCCTGTGTGTAGATTACAAGGTCGTCGGCATACTACGATCATTATAAAAAACAAGTTGCCGAGCGGTGAGCCCTGAGGGATTCCGCAAGGTTCTGGGAAGTATGTTGAAAATGTACCGTCCATAGATATTCGAAAAACTCGACAATCCAGGTAGTTGCGGAAACGACACTTGGGCTTAAACGGAACTCAGTAATCATTTTTTAGCAGGAGATTGTGGTCAACTGAAATGAAGGCCTTCCTTAAATCTTCAAAAACAGCACCAGCACGAGATTTCCGGGCATCAATGAATTTTGAAATATCTTGGGTGAAGATTGTCAATGCCGTATGACAAGAACGGTGTCTTCCGTACCCTTGTTGCACGTTTATGAAGAGGTGTACCACCAACGGGTAGAGCTTCATAAACAATATCCGTTTGAATATTTTCACAACTAGAGGGAGTATAGAAATGGGTTTATAATTGTTTGTGTGCTCCCTTGCCCTTATATAATGGAGTAACCGTTGATACCTTGAAGCAGGTGGGGAGAGTGCATAGAGTTAGTATAAACTGTCAAGGGGCACCTTTAGCTCTTCTCGGCACTTCTTGAAAAGTTTCATTGGAATGAATGCATCTCCAGGGCCACCATTGTTCGTATTGTGCCATAGCTTCACAGACTTCTGAAGATTTCACAGTTGTAAATTGATTTTGAGGGTCCTGCTGTTGTTCACAATGGTGAATAATTTTACTGATAACTGGAATATCAGATTGACGTTTGTCCAATGTGACAGTGAAGGACGATACCAGGATGGATGATATTTTTTCTGATAGAATTTCTGTGATAGTGTCAGAACTGGGGTTAGCAAGGGCACAGATACCAAGATTGGGCTTCTTCTTGAAATTTGTAAGCTCATTAACAGTTTTCCATATTGATTTGGAATTGCAGTCACTCTTGAACTCGGACTTGAAATACTGCTTACGAGCGGTTCTGATGGTGCCAGTTACAAAGTTCCGGGCACGTTTGTAGTCAGACCAGGTCTCTGATGTTTTCAGTTGAGAAGCGAGACGTTTCAGTCGGTCGCGGCAAAGTTTGGAGATATCGGCGGTAAACCACGGACAAGCGGAGGGGCGAATGTGTTTCTGTTTAGGGGAATTGATACACATAAATCATTTTGTGAACGTGGTCGCATTATTGTCAATATTGTTGTTGAATAGGTATGTGCAGTCAAGATTGGCCAGATCATTACGAATAATATTAAAATCAGCAGAGGCCAATGGCCTGTACACTGTCAGTTTCCCGCTTAATTTCATTCGGGCAACTTTTCTTGTTGCAAAAGTCAGATGGTGATCCGAGCCAGCAAAAGGGAAATGGTCAGAGTGAAGGAAACTGTTTGGTTTGTTCACATATATGTGGTCAATACAGGAATAAGACTTTGCACAAGCCCTCGTTGCACCAAACATCAGCTGATCCAATCCGAAATCTTTCTAAATTTGGAACAGTTTGCAAACATTTTCGTCACATTGAAGCAGGTTTATGTTGAAATCACAAATGATAACAACCTCAAGGTCAAAGGCTTGAACAAATTGAATGATTGCCGTGAATACATTCAAGAACTTTGGCTTGGAATGTTGAGGTGGGTTGTACACAGTCACAACGATGATTAGCTTAATTCCAAATAGCATAGACGAACTATTGTGACTTCAAGCTCATTCGGAATTTCAACGGGTAGAGTGATTGCGTGGAATTTGAGGTTGTTAATGTAAATTAGTGTTCCACCGCCATCACGGAGTCGGTCCTTTCTATACATTTTGTAGTAATTGATGAAGAATAGGTCATAACAATCGACTTCTGTTAGGTTTGTTTCTGTAATACTAAGAAGTGCAACATTGCTTGTGAGGAGGAATTGGTTTAGTTCAAAGAACTTAGATTTTATTCCGTTTATGTTGACATGGCAGAAAGTCAAACCTTTCCCGAAGGGTTGTGGCGTTTTCAAGTCGGGACTGTTCCGTAGCTTAGATATGATGGGGCATGAAGGAAGGGATATGTTAAAGTCTACACATTGAATTGAGACAGGAGTCCGAGTTTGTTGGTTGATCTTGGCAAATTGCTCAGACAGGATCTTGGAGTGTCGCGGGACAGCTGGTACCTACACAAAGAATATAAAATGTCATTATTAGGTACATGAACTATAAACGGATTAGGCAGTCTCCTCAATTACACTAAACTAACACACTACACTAATCCAAGTTATATTTCCAGCCATAAACGAAACCACCGGACGGCCGACCTTTGCCTTCCTTCTGAGCTGGGACAAATTTGACAGTATACATGTTACTTAACTTAGCATTTCGTAGTTCATTGAGTAGCATGGTCTCGCTGAAACAAAACATAATTGGACTGAACTCATACACTTTTGACCAAAACTGAACACTCCTACTAATTAGGCCTTTATCGTTGTAGTAGAGCAGTGAGTTTGCATGAAGTCCGTCAGCACCAAATACACGTTCCGGTTGTATGTCAGTCTTAGGTGAGTATGTGTCCTGTAGTCAAGCCTCCCCATCCAAATTGTTCACCGGAACTTGCTGATTATTCGTTTTTTCTTCCCATGTCTTCAGTCTTGAAACCTGGGTGAAGTGGCACAGGTCTTCTCCGATTTTGAGAGGTGAGTTGAACGTGGTAACTTTGTTGTTGCACGCGAGCACTGCAGCTTTGTGATCGTGAATAGGGAATTGTGTTTTCACAGGACGCATCTTACCTTGGATAATTCTTCTCCTAATCCGATACAGATTGTCAAATTGTACTTCTTATTTGAGAATATCACGGAACAGCGTGTCAATTGTAGCTTTTAATTGACTTAAATTAGCTTTTGACTCGTAAAGACCATGCAGTAGTAGATTTGAGCGTCGAACCTCATTCAACAAGTAATCACATTCTCTAGAAAGGGTGCTTACTGGTTTGGCTTGGTTGCTGACTTCTTCTTCAAGATGTGATACACGCCCGTCGAGCAGTCCGAGTTGGAACTTAATCTCTGACACATCATTTGAAATTCATTCAGGGTGGGCTGCATATCCGCTGCATGTCCAGAATGATCTTAGCCAGGTCGTCGTTTGTCATTGTTTGTTTGCGGTGTTCAGGTGCTGAGTGATTCCCGGGATATGTAGATTGGTTGTGTTTTCTCGTGTCGGTGTAAGTGAAGTACCTGATGTCCGGCTGGGTAGAGTGACGATCCCGGCCAGATGCGGGAGAGTGTTGCATGTCGGGTAGATTAGTCAAAAAATAAGATAGTTATTAGAAAAAGACCAAATTGGTGATCCAAGTAGTATTATTTTTAATATCGAGTATCCCGCGTACCTTGTTCCGGTGCCTGACCGCTTGACCGGCTTTGCACTTGCTGATTACTGTAATCAAGGTCAGGCGAAGAGTAGCTCCGGCCTAACCTTGTCTGTAGTACACTCAGTGAGTTATACGAAGGGCTGGAATCGGAATTCAATTAAATATTAAAAACGTTTACACGGAGCGGAATGCATATTTCCAGAACCTACGTCTAATTTCCAATGTAGAGCGTGTCTTTGCCAAATCAACCAATGACGGTATTCTCACATCCAAACCACTGCGTACGACTTCTCTACTGCTTCTCTCATCTCTTTACTCAGTTTGCCCTTTTTTGAACTCATTCTTGTTTGAGTGTGGTTTACTACTAGTAATTAGCATTTAGCATCAACAAGTTTGTAATTTTAAACAAGAGGCAATCAATCTTGATATGCATAAACACCGCTAAATCCTTCCGAATTTTCGTGTAAGTTATAGATAATATTCGCTGTCGTATGCACTACACATTAAGACTCAATTGATACAACAAAGTATTAGTTTTTAAAGATGAATCTACATCTCATACTATTTTATTAGGTTAAATTAAGTATAAACTGTGACATAAAGCTTAGCTTCTTACCATTCTATTTCGCAAGCAGGTGCAGAACTCGTGAGTTGCAAGCACGGTCTGCAGCGCAGGTCAAGGTCAAGTGTCTAACATTATGAGTTGGTATGCCATTGTTATTGTTATGCTTTATTCCTTAGACCAGAGACCAAAATAGACTGAATAGTTAAAATAGTTAATAATTATCAGTATTATCCGTAGAGTAGAATTGCCAATACATGTTTATATATAGATTAATAGCTTGCAAAACTCATAGAAACCATTTGGATGGAGAAGGAAGAATAATTCTAACTTCACTAACAAACATTGTTAACACGTACGTTTAAACTTATGGAATTAAATTTTGGATCGTCAACGTGTACCTGACCAATCAAATATATGATGCTTATTGGAAAGCCAAGTTAAAATGTAGTTGAAGCATCCGTTAAGCTTGAAATAGTAATCATTGAAGGTGAAAACTAACAAGGCATAATAACGAATTGTGTAGTTTCAACTTGTACAATGGTCATCACTGCACTGTATATGAGCATAAACGCACTCAAACAAGATTGACTTCAAAAAAAGAGAAGAGTCGATTTCAAAGTCGCGCGTTACCATCTATAAGGAGTTGTGCTTAGTGGTTTGCATGAGAATAATGCCTTCATTGGTTGATTCGGCAAAGACACGCCCTACATTGGAAATTGGACGTAGGTTTTGGAAGTATGCGAGCGGGATATATGAACGTCTGTTAAAATTGGCCGCCAATTGAAGGATTCTCTGAAATGGCTATATCAACCCCCAACTTCTCGACGTGAAATAGTCAATACTTCAACTCAGGCATTAGAAAACAATTTAGATCCTGGTGAAAATCCAACATTCAAAAATCATTGACGTTATAATTATAGATGACATTGGATACCTACCGCGCTTGCCACAGACCCGCTTCGCTTCACAATCTTTGATTACGGCTTTGCCAGATATCCTTTGACAGCCTTTTCCAACTCACTCTTCATCAAGCTGAAATGAACGAATGCCATTTAGATGACATGCAAACAAATAATTGGTTTTTATTCTCTTTCGGAAAAAAATTGCGAGTATAATACTTACGTAGGTTAGCCTCGATGATCGCGCAAACACCTTCCAACAGTAATTGTTCTTTGTTTGAAGTAGTAGCCTTCTCGCGATCCAAACATTCGTCCAACTTTTGAATAATTTATGTTACTTTTTAAATTTAACCATACAGTAACAACATGCAAGGACAACCCATAGCCTGAGTGATAAATTTCCGAGTTCTTCTTTGATGTCCGACCCCCAGTGCTCAACGTCTTACAGGAAACTATTTTTCCTTGCGTAGGAATTGTTTCCACGTCAACTTCAGAATCCTCCTCTTGGTAGTTCTAAATCAAAATTATTTAAATGTTCCGATACGCATTATAATTAAAATGATAGAAGTGAGTGAATTGAGATGCAGTTTTACCAGTTGATGTGCACGTTTGACAAAAAGAGACGAAACAGCTCCCAAGCTGCCCTGACGCCTGTGTTTCGGTTTTCCTATGCCAGCGTTTTGGCTTGATCCAGTTCTCGCAATTGTTTTGATTGCAACTTCATGTTTCTCGACTTCAGAGTCATGACAATCTTCATCATCTTCTCCATCATTTTCCTCATTCTCCTCGTCGTCTTGGTTGTGCTCCTAACTCTCTTCATGGCAATCTTCTAGGCACTCCTCGATCCATCTTCAACGCTCTTTTGGTAGGCAATCAAATCTTCCTCAGTTTTCTGACATGAAATGTACACAATAAGTCAACGTCTACAAATTTTGATTTACTTATATATATATAATATTTCATTGCTGTAAGTATATAAAACTATAAAATCATATGACTTTCTATTTTCTTCAGCAAGGCGTTCGCCTTGGAATTCACATGTTCGTTGTATTTTTGACTCCTTTTCGAAATTCCGTGGTTATTCTCCTCAATCATGTATCTTGCAAACTTAGTGATTTAGACCTCCAGCTTTCCTTGTTGGTGGACGGTCATTTCATCACCTTAAAAGCACAAAATCGAATAATGTTAGCACTCACAGTGCCTCCCTCTCTAAACCCCATTTGTCCCTCACTCTCCTTTGTTCACCACATTTCAAGTCTCTCTCCAGACCGGCTCTGCGGCCTGGAGAACAGACGGATTCTATTCTGCCCACTCCTCCGCACTCCTGTGCCAGCCACCTCTTCCACCACACCTGTGCTCACTGCTGCTGCTGTTGCCTTCCGCTGACACCTTAGACCTGTCACCCCACGAGACCCTTACTAAAAACCCCCGAAACCCTAAACTAATAAAACCCCGACCCCAGCTACATTCCCGCTGACAAGATACCGGGAGAAGACCCGAGTCAAGTAGCTCTCCACTCCATTCAATAAAATCAAGGTAACCCGAATTCTTTCTTTATTTTTTTTATTATTAATAATTTTTTTTTGATAAACCATTGGCTAAATTTGAAAAAATCGATCTGCTACGCTGCGCCAAATTCTTTTTCTTCTTTTTCTCTCTATTTCTTCTAATTTATTCTTTTTCTAATATATTCACCCCCTTCCGCCATCTTGAATTTGCATGCACTTCTATACTAATTCTAAAATATTTATTTATACTCATTTTATTTTCCCACTTCCAACACCCACCCATTCATATCTATTTAATCCTACTTCCCAATTCACATTTCTATTCTAATTCGTCATTCCGTATTTTCCAAATTCTTCCATATTCCACATTTCATATCTCCGTTGTCTGTACTGCATGCAACTTCTTTCTTCCGTCTTTTCCGTTCTTTTTTCCACTAACCTTATTTAATTCTTTTTTTATATTTTCCTTACTCATTCTACATTTATTATTTTTCAATTTTCAGAAATTTTTTTTTCCTTCCTCCTTTTGTCCACGGGTCATGCCAAAATTTTCTTCACCCACTTCCGACTTTCATCTTTCTTCCACCTACCCCCACCCACTTCTGTAATACTTTCTTCTTCTTTCCACAAATTCCACATCACATTCTCTAATT
>JAQFYU010002233.1:0-12406 GCA_034694905.1 Ceratophysella granulata
TAATAAGGGAAGGGATCCAGGAAATACTTTCGCATCATATGCAATAATAATTTAGAAATTGGGGCCTACTAGAAGCTTTTTTATATTATTATGCATAAAAAGGTTGTGCATTTTTAAATTCTGAGCATTACGTTTTTTTCGTCGAAGTGCTACGTGGCTTGTACAGAACATTATTAGAAAGACTTTGTGGTTAGATTTTGAAAGGCTTGAGTGTCCAAACCATTTAGAAACGGAATCTAAGATGGTCACCATAGGGTTCTTCAGAATCTGGAAATAACATGATACCCGGAAGCGACTCTGGGTAGGAATCTAAATTAGTACACATAATACTCATTGTTGAATTAATTTCGGGTGTACAGAGTAGAGTGAAGAAATTATATAATTTTTGATTGAATTATTTTAGATTTGAGAAAGCTGGAAGCAAGGAGTCACGGGTATGTATCCTGGTATCCTGGTATCAGAAAGACGCCACAACAAGTCGTTCGGCTGTTCGAATCTAGTACGAGTGGACCCCATGTTCCGAAGCGGGATCAAGGAACTCAAAAGGAAAACGACAAGGCTAAACGGAAATCCAAAAATAAAACAAGTCCCAATCGAGAAGGAAGCTACAACATTTTTCTTGAACACGATTCCAAAATACTTTTAGAAAAGTACACAGCCACTTCGTCCATATTGAAATTCGAACTGAAAGCTAAATATACAATAGAGCATTCTTGTGAATATGTGCAAATTCTAAATCGAAATGTCATATGTCACTTCTCTATCTGACCAAAAAATTACGTAAAAGCAAACATGTTGTTTGTTTGAATTTTTTCTCTGCAATCAAGGAAGGGTTTACATATTGTTTCCTGCATGTTTAGAGTCAACAAAATATTAGATGTTCATTTTTTCGTACGATAGAGCTTAAAAGTAGTAAGTAAACTACGGTCAATTTTTTAACTTAAGTATATACAAACAGCTTGAAAATGTTGAAGAGATAAATTACATATACTAGTACCTTAATTCTATGAAAGATATTGATTTCAACGATAAACATGGAATAGTTGTGTTGTGCTGTACAAAGATCAGTTTTAAGTTGTGTTGTAACTGTGAGCTGTAATTTGCTAATTTTAGCACATTTCTCAGTCATCGCAATCCTGGTCCAGAAGTACGGCTTTGGAATCTCCAGTTTGTAGGTCCGTAATGATTTTCTGCAGGTGATAAAGAGATGAACAAAGGAATTAGCTGGAAATCTTTGAATTTGATAATAGATCGTGAATATATTTGGCGTATTGGCTGGAAAATACATATGTCGTCGAATGATTTGCTGCACGTTTGGAAATGCAAGCAACAATGACCGTGCTACTTAATTTCAAATAGTTTTTGAATTTCTTTGCATATCTTCCTATTTCGACGATAATAGCCTTCTGCAATTCGACTATTAATTTTTTTAGGACCCAGCTTAGGACTTTCGATGCATAGATTTCGACTAATTTCCAACATGCAAGTGATTTTTTTGAAAGACCAAAGTATTGTTTTGAAAATATCCTTGACCAAATTGAATATCATTGAAATGCCAAATTTTTGACCCATTGTACTATTGAAACTACGTAGGTATCTGCCAGTAGGGATAACCGAAAATATGATCTGGAAAGATGCGCCTTCGGAACAAATGTAAATTGCGATGTGATCCACAGAGTTTCAGATTTTTGAATCTTTGGTGACGATCGGCGAAATTAGGTTGGTAAGAATGGATAAACTTATTTCAGAATCAGTAAGACAGCCTGCGACAATGCAGTGTCTTAAGCGTAACCGGAAAGTCAAGCGGGATCCAGTCAAGTCAAGTCATTAGTCAGTATCGGGTAAAGCACTCGTTCCTTGTGAATCTAAAATCTAATGCTCTCTAATTCTAAGCTAGTCCGAGAATTGCTTATGTGCATATGTATCAATTTTAAAATTTTGAACGGATGAATTAGAAATTAATAAGCGGATTACCCCAAGAACTCTTCTTCTTTGTTTGTCTTTCCTCTTCATCATGAGATAACAGCAACAACTGGTCAATGACAGGGACACGATGAAGCAAACGAGCATGAAGAGAGGGATGAGAAGTTCAGCACGTCGAACTCCCTGGAAAATACAAACAAAAGGAAATTAGGATACTATTGTTTTAGATGAAGTACGCATACCACAAATCACAATTTCTTCAAAATTTTCAGAAATAGATGGATTGGAATTGAAATTTGAAAGACGTGCGATTTACGTATAAATTGTATTTATCTGGTTAAGAATATCTGGAAGCAGCAAAATAGTAAATTATTAAAAACTAAAATATTTTATTTGAATTCAAATCTTGAAAACCTAGTAATAGAAATATTCAATTTTTCAAATCTTTTTGCAAAAAAACAGACACAGAGTTAACACGTTTTTACAGAACATGAACGCGAGAAACACATCATATAACTTTATCAGCATCCATAATATTAGCGGTTTGAAACTGTTACCGTTTTGCGACCAATCTGGAAAAACTCGAATTTTGCATACCGTGAAATCTTCCATTAACTTCTCAATTTTGAGTGCAAATTGGGCAAACTTCTCCTGAGCTTCACTGAGTACTTTTCCGTTGATACCCAAACCGGCCAGAAGCCCATCTCCGCTGCTCGTGTCGTTCATCGTAGTGGCTGTGCTTCCCGGCTTATGTCCTGGTGCGGGCGTTGTTTTCTTCCCGGATTTCTTTGCCTCGTCTTCTGCAGAGTGATTCGGTTCCGTGACCTCATCCTCCGTTTCCGTGTCTTCTTCTTCGTCATACTCATCCGGGTCATCCGTGGTTTCCGAACTTGTTTCATTGGAACTTGTATGATTCAGAAACGGTGCTTTGGTCGCAAATGTGGTCACGTTCGATACAACAGAACTCGTGTCTTCAATGGAATGAGTGGCACCTATGAAATTCAACGCAAAGTATTGTTGTGAATTTGTGGTTCCGATTCGACTATTATTCCATATTATTTTAAAGTTTTGTCAATTGGTTCTTGAGAAATTAGCAAGCAGTTCACCAGATTGACCTTTGGAAATATTAACCTACCCTTCAGTCATATTGATATTAATTTGTCGTGTAAGCGTCAATTTTGAAAAATCTTAACGGTTGAACTAACTAAAAAAAAAGTGCTAATGCGCATCCATATCTGTGGGAAACTCATTTGAAGCTGTCACTTCCAAACAAATCATTCATAACACATTTGGTCGACGAAGTGCATTTTCGATTTTGCTTCTATTTTACCTTGTTCGGCGGAATTGGTGTCATTCTTTTTGAACGTAGCCCAGTAAGTGTTGATGGCCCCATTGACTTCGTTGGAATAGAAGAGTCCCGCCACCAGGGCCACGGCCCCACCCAGCATCACGATAATGGCGATGACGACGAAGAGACCCAGAAAACATGATTTCCGGTGACTTTGCTTTTGCGGTTTAATGACGAAATCTTCAGGATCTCTCTCGTTTTGTGACAACATGGAGTAACTATCCTTCTTCATTACGGATGATGTTGATAAGGTTGCAGCGGTGTGGAGCTATGAAGATGTGACAATGCCCGGGGAATGGAGATTCTAGTTATGCGTGAAGTATGGAAAACGAATAAGCTAACTTCGCATTGGGAATAGAATGCTGGTATGAATTGAGAAATACGACCAGAGAAGAGGGCTGTGGCTTAAACAGTCTGAATCCTATTAATGACTAATTGATGAGAATTAGTGTGGTGCATGAAAGTCCTTCTTTTGCGGTTTTAGATAATAGCTTCGCAAGATATCCTCTTGACTGTCAACAGGTTTTGGTTCTGCCAGCTTGGCGTGCTCCAAAACCACCAACTGCTTTTTAGGCGTGAAGCGTTATCCCTTGGACGTACTGTATTTAGTTGAGCTGACAATTCATAGCTGAGATACCGCATCATCAAGAATACATCGCAAAATCATATCTTACAGCTTATTGCATGGGTTCTATTGTAAGTACCAGTCGGAACTCGTTCAAAGGACGGCGGACTAATGGCATGACCAACTTCGAGCAAGGGCAACAGTTTTACATCTTCTTTGGACAACCATACACTTGCATATCCTTCAATTAACATGTTCAAATCTATTTCAAACTCTTGCATTTTCTCATTTTCTGCTTCTCAATCTTTGCTCCGTGGCTCCGTGCCGTGCGATTTTCTTCTATTTTTTACACTTCCAACCTGTTCCATGATGTTTAATTCTTGTTAATTTTGGAAAGCATTGCTTTATCTGAAATTTACTGAAAATGAACTGAAAGTATCAGTTCAGCTTCCATATCAGCGTGGACCGTTTGGCTTTTCTCATTGTTTTCAAAAACCAGATACCCGGACATGAAGGGGTATCGGTCTCAAAAGTTGCAATTTGAAAAGAAGCGTATTTCGGCTTTTACCTGTAAAGTAGTTTCTGTACGCAAAATTATTTGGCGTTAAGACCGAAGAATCTCATTTTGGTACAAGGTCAAATCTCGTGTCCACCCAGTATTGATCAATTAAATATCAAAAAATCTCTGGCATTTTTTAATTAACCAAGAAGATTGTGATGAAAACTTTTTTGGCGCGCTTAAAGTTTTAGACCGAGTCATTTGAATTTGCTGAGAGAACTCTCGTAGTGATGTACGAAATGTGACGCAACGAATTGTCCAGCACCGAACTGTCGCACATCGCACAGTCCTCAGATTATATCGGTATACTAGATGAGATGACACATAAAATATACGTGGACCATATTTCTTATTGCTCATAATCTCGTGCCTCGACCTCTTTAGTTGGACCATGCCAGGCGGCAGATCTGGTCTTGCGGCTCTCATGATGTATGGACAGGTGGACCGGTCGGTATAAGACGAAAGTAAGTAAGTGGCAGCATGCGCTTCTGTTTTACGAGTAGCTCCTATTCAGGGCTTATATGTTACAGTTCTTCACATATGCGGTGTACATACATATTCATTCGGCTAATATCCTGAAGGGCAAAAGTGTATAGTTAAATGTATAAGAATCTGCACCCGTTTTGTACGAAGTCACCATTTTAAAACGCACAAGGTTTTCCATGGCATATTCGTCGTTCATCAGATCAGAAAGAAAGCAGAAATGCGAAATGAGCCAGACTTTTGACCCTATCTTTGGCGTTTTTGCCAGATACTTTTCCCAAAAAAAAGTACGCACACATCTTAACTTAAACCTGCTGCTGCCAGCATTCGAAAAGGAGGAATGTTCCTCAGACAATGCTAACGGTCACTTTAATCATATATGAACTTGTTGCACCATGGACAAGCACATTGCATTACCTTATTTTAAACAAGCCTATCATTCATTTCGGATTTGAAACAATAGGCAATAAGCAATTTGATTTTGAAAAAATCATTCGAGCTATTCAGACCACGGTAGTTCTTTACCATCACTGGTTGCTTTAAGGTTTAAATAATTTTAACTCGCAATTTCCGGCATTTCAAATAATCTATATGCTCTATATGTGATTTTTTTTCAGGGTAAATGTTGCACTCGATCAATTTCGTCTGAAATTTTCAATTTCAAGTGGGACCAAGTGTGTACATTTGCAGGTGACTTCCTTGGTTAATATTTCTATGCCGATAAGCTGAAATGAAAGATGAAACGGGTACTTTTTAAGCTTGTTTATCTTCAACATAAGACCAGTTGAACACAATATTGATTAGGCTTCAATGTATTCCAATACTGAAGCATGGCTAGTGGCGGATTGTAGATTGTATGTAGATTGTCAAGCTATGTAGTAATTAATGCATATCTATGTATTTCGGCTCTCGAGGAAAGCAACGAGATACATACTTAGTGAGTGAAAACTCCAATTGTACCAACCAAGCCAATGCGGTTCAGTATATGAAATAAATAGATACATACATAATGTAGAATATTGGTCATAATGCATCTAATAAAGCGTCCCCTGCCCTGCAAAAACCTTGTCCAATGCCCAAATACCACAACGGAAATTAGCATATAAATGTTTGTACACGTACACGTTGTTGGTAATGAGATAATACAGATGTTTTGTGGGACTCGCTCAGAAGCACAAAAGAACCAAACCTTAATATATCATAATAATCAAGCAGAAGCATCATCGAGAATCCATCCAACCTGCAGCTTCCATTTGTTAATTTAATATTCCATTCCTATGTTATGTACTGTGTATATAGCACTTTAAAATGACATTATTCTGAAGTTGTTTTGACTTCTGTTTTTTGGGTTTTAAACGCCGACCAACGGCTGAGCTGGGCATCAGAACACAGAGATGCGCAAAAGGTCCTCAGGCCCTCCAGAAGGCCTTTTTTGCCGGAGGGCAGCAGCAGGTCGGAGTGCTTTTCCCACAGATATAAGGTAGCTACATATATCTGTGGCTTTTCCTCAACTTTAACACATAAGAGATAGGGAGATGGCCCTCCGAAGGGCCTTTTTGGTGGGAGGGTGGAAGGCCTAATAAGTACCCATGGCGATGATAAGAAGGAATTTAAACGGCGCCCTTTCTGTAGTATATATATTTAATGCATGCTCATGACGTAAAATTGAAAATATGAGAAGCGCCTCAAAAATGGAAATTAAAGAAGATCATTAGTCTGAAGATGAATAACATTTTGAACTTCTTTTGTTCCACCAAAGAAGTACTTAATGAATACATATATTATTGATTACATGGTTAGAGTTTACATAGTACATATGTATGTGATGCATTAAAGAGCAGGACAGAAGAACCAAGAACCACATGTCAATTTCCAATGTTTCTTTTCCAAAGTAGTAATTAATTAAGTGTATAAAACAACTATGTAGTGGTATGGTATATGGTAAATATTCAATGTTGTATTTTTCCTTGAATTTGTCAGAAGTCCTGAACCGACTACTTCACAACCACCTACTGTACGCCACTACTAAACCCAAAAGGTACCAATATTCGCCATACAAATGAATGCTTATTCGATTACTCCCAAGTAAGAACAGTAACTTAATTGGTGCTTCATTATTATTGTTAGATTTTCAGTTGTGGTCTAATTCTCTTGGTATTCGACAGTATCCAACAGAGAAATACTCTTTAAATTAGGAACAGAAAACGAATTTATTCGTTTTCGTCAAAGATGTACTCGTATATATATCTTACGAACTATTCAGTGAAACCAGATATCTCACCGTCAGGACCTGGACGCGTTCTTCAGTTACTTAATTATAATTTCGAACCTGTGAATCAATGTCTTCATTTACCATAATTTCAATTCAGTGCTTGTATGGATGAGCCTTTGAAAGCAAAATAGCGAACCAGGACTCCTCTCTGCGCTAATATTAAATTATGGCTAGCTATTCGCTCTGAAAAGCTCTGCGTTCTCTATCCCAAATTCTATTGTAAATTGGCGAGGTATCTCAAGAATAAATATAGGAGCTCTAACCTAACCTAGTCAATAATTGAACATGGCAAAAAATAGTAATCCCCATAAATATAGACTTCAAATACATAAATGTCCATCTCAGTGTACTCATATGTATAAGTATCGCTAATCGCTAACTTCCCAAACTCATTCTTTTGTTCAATTTAGAACTAGGCTCAACAGGTACGTTCACCTTCGCACCCTCCAAGCGAATATATAATCTAATTTTGTTTTACAATCAAACTACAACATAACAACGCTTTCATTACGAGTAATCAACACAAAGAATCCTAAATACAAAGTTTTCAGATTTCAGATCAATAGAGAAAACAAAACTAGAAAAACTACATTTTTATCAGGGTTTGTGGGAAATGAAGGTAACCAAAAATCAGGTTGAAAAGGTATGCGCTTTGACGGCACTTAATTAGAAATTCTGTCATTCTGTGACACTTCCCATGCTTCAATATGGTTGAGGTTTGGCGCACGATACAGGACCTCTTTTCTTCATTAGCAGCTCGTAATTATCACAGATATTACAGCAGAACGAGAAGCATGTGCAGAGTGTCATTAGGAAAACAGTCTGACAGATGACAGAAGAAACATAAACGAAGGAAATGAAAGGTCCCGATTATTGTTTGAAATTCGCGCCATTATTAACTGTAGCGCCGAGTTGTGAGAATTGACTTAGTAATAGTATGGAAATTGAAAGGACTTTTGCAAAGAGAATAGCGCATAGCGCACACGTTCATTGTTGATTTTTGACTGGATTTAATGATTATTTGATTGATTGTAGACAGTTTGGTGGCGCAAGTCTCAAAAACCAATGTCAAGGGAAATACTTAAACTTTGCTTTTCTGCAACGGAATAGGTAAGCACAGCAGCTAGCAAGTTAACGACTAATAAATACTCACTCATTCGGCCTAATATTGCTAAGCTATAATAGAGTCGCTCACTTTTCAGTTGGTCAATCATAACCGCGAAATGTTTCACAGCAGTGGTTGCCATAAAACTAGTTCATCAAGTAAATACGGCCTGTTTGTTTTACAAGAGTTGACCATCTACGGTGAGCAAATCTTTATAGTATTTAATTTACACACTTTACATGGACTTTCGCAGTTGTAGAGATCCACATGATCAACTTCTGAATGTACCCGACACTTCAACATACATGGTTAAATCCCTCTGAATTTTTGTACCCACTAATGCTAGCTCCGGCGTCTGCGTCTACTATTTACATCTACAAGACAAGCCTGTATCCGGTAAAAAGGTGGCACAAAATCCATTTTTTACGAACCAGGTACAGTATTTAAAAGCTTAACACATAAAGTCAAGAGTTATTGTGAGACAGGGGTCAATTTAAATATAACTCGAAAGAAAGAACAGAACATGAATTCCGAATTTAAAGAAGTATTGACCGAGAAGTTCATTGAACGCGGGGTCATCTAATTCCAACCTACCGAGCTGATTTTGCTTTGCTACAAGTTTTCCTTAGAGTATCAGTCAATTTGAGACACATTTGAAAATGCATTTCTTCACACCAGATGACGCGGGATAAATAGGAATTGAAGGTAATACATATAACCACTCACTCGTTGTAATTAGGTCTCTTCACTTTACATACTAACTTAAGGTAACTAACAGGTGTTGTGACTCGCAGACTCGTAGTTCACTTTTCTCCACCTCATACGCATCGTCCTGACGCTCGACGACAATAAGTTCAACGTTCTAGCCCCCAAAAATATCAGTCTCATGTAAATAACAACGTATAGTGGATATATTATTGTAGATCAAGACTAAAGTACTTGTGATTTTGGTTTCGTGATTAATTTCGACCTTTCGCTTTACAAAACAATCTTTTCCACCATCTCATTTTGTGACTAAAATCTGATTCTATGTAAATGTAGTACTTTGTGTAGACTTCATGGAGTCTTGAAGTGCAGTGTTTCTTTCATGTTTGGTTCACCCCTTTTCAATTTCGACATTGGTTCACTCTATGGAGTATTTGGTAAGTTTTGGGGTCGAATTTAAATTAGTAATTTTGATTTGTGACGGATTTTAGAAGAAACCCGTGACGTAGTAGTAAATGAATGCTCCCACAGTGATGTGGAAGAAGGTGGAGAAGAGAAAGAAGGCATGCAGAATGAACATTTGGAGCATGTCCTGTTCCACCTTCTTGGGTCGGATGCGAAATGGTTCATTGAGATCATCTTCATCGTCTCCGCCAGGTGCCAACGGGACGTCGTGCTCATGCGTGATTTTCCAAACTCCAGTCTCGTAGTACGTGCGCAACATCAACTCCTTCTCCTCGTAGCGCTTGAAGAGCCAGTCCTGGAACCCATCTTCTGATGTCGGAACCTAATCAAGTTATAAATTGCCAATGAGAAATTCAAATGCATACTTTAAGTCGGAGATACAGGCAGAGACTCTAGTTCGAAACTATGGGTTATCCTTTTAAACTGATTCTGTTTAAACCAGTCCGACAGAGAATACCCTTGGTCTTGCCCTTCGCAGTTGCAAATAGATTTGCATTTACATGACGTGTCCCATTTGTTTCACTGAAGGCAAAACATGCCTTACTGTAGCACTCACGCAAAAGAACACGATACGCAAGCTAACTACTGTACACTGAACACGATAAATTGCAAAATGCATTACCTTGTCAATAGGGAACAACCGGTAGTGGACATGAACTTTGCAAGGATTGACATATCCGGTGATGATGTCAATAATGTCCAAGGGCTTTCCTGCTGGGTAGGCGATGGTAATGTCCAAGACGTACTTCAGTGTAGTCAACTGATAATCCGCATCTGTTCCAATAGAAGACAATTTTATATTGCCCGGAAGAATACGGTCTGCACAAGCCATGAAATATCTAATCCACTATTCAATCGATTTCATTCATTCAAATCCGGCTATATAGAATTATGTAACTTCTGTAATGTAAGACATCTTCTACGAGTACTTACTACTGTTTCCAGCCATTTTCAAAGATTCTTCATAGCGTTGTTTGGACGTAGGTCCGATTCCATCCATAATAGCCTGAACAGCCCCCATTCTTGGCAGTGTAACATGTTCCAAGAGAGGAAGATTATTCTTCCGTGCATATCTGCGGAATACAAATATCTTATAAAATTCATGGCCTCTCATGAAAAACTGAAGCAGTGCTCCACAAGGATTTAAACATAAACACCCGCACCTTTTTTGGATTTTATAATTAAAAAATGTGTGACTAATTTTTGCTAAATCATGTTTTCCAAAACTTATCTATGCCCTAAGTTATGTCATTCACTACTCCAGTCCGCTGACCGCTCGCCCATTGACCGTGGAGTATTGACGTATGTCGCGTTTCATTCCAAAGTTCAAATCTGAATTCGGATTATAGTTATTGAAGTAGCAAAGTACGGCAAAAACACACTTAATTGAGTGAATATAATTATAGTGATGGATAAGATAGTAAACACTCAGTCTGTTCGGAATGAAAATGAAGGCAGGACATGTTATCTTCTATCCCTTTGTTGGAGTGAGTACATAAGATAAAACCTGGACCACGCCATACCTCTGACTAACGGTTCGCCGCTTGTGCAGAAATCCACCTTCCGGGAAAATAACAATCCACTTCCGAGCTCGCGGAACATACACGTCATATAGATAATCACCCAGCTCTCGGATTGTCCGCTCCCGTTTGTCCTTTCCCTGCAAAATCAGAATTACATTAAATTGTATTTAATTGAATCACAAAATCAGATAACCAAAATGTATATTTACTATTTACTATTTACAAAGTCAATTATCAAATCAAAACATTAAGCCCGTAACACAAAGTAAAGAGTATCCTACACTTACACTGCCAACAAAGAAATCTCCATGGAGCATTGACACGATTCCAAAGTTTGTAAACTTGAAGACCCTGTCCATAATCCAATTCAAGTTTGGGAGGAGACCAGAACGGGTATTGAAGGCAGCCATCAAGAGCGGAACGTCACTTGTGGACTGATGATTGACCATAGCCAGGGTCTCTTGTTCAACAATCTCCTCAATCTTGTGACCGGACTCAAAAACTGTAAAAACACGAGAGAGATGCATATTTTATGCGTTAGTCACGAATCTGCACATCAATTGTCGCGAGAAATGAATAATAAATTCACTATTGAATTCGAATACGGTTTTCGTTCTTGAGTTGATTTGGTGTTAAACATTAAAAAGTTCGAATCGTTGCTAGTGTAAAATATTCGACATGTCTATATTTTCTTTAAACTTTTCGGTTCCAAAACTAATTTGGCCAATTTATCACAAATAGTACATATTCCGGTTTCTGTGTACAGGATGCTGTGGCGTGGCATTTATTATTGATCTTAACGTATTCGTATAAGGTCAAATGTCTAATTCCTTACCCAGTTGTATAAGCTTGAAATCACGGGTGGAAAATCTGCCATGCGGAAATGCGGAGAATCGGAGGAAATCTTTGGTCAAAAAACGTAAGAAGGTAAAAGAAGGGGAAAAGAAAGGGAAGGAGAAAAGAGGAAGGAAGAAAGAGGAAAGAAGAGGGGGGAAAAGGGGAAAGATTTCATGTTTATATCAGTATCATTTTGAAAAGCTATATAAGCTGTAGTAGCGTGGTGAAAATTGCTAGTTAAATGGAAATAGAAAGAAAGAAGAGTAAAGAAAAGGAAAGGAAAGGAAGAGGAGAAAAGAAGAGAAAGGAGAAAAGGAGAAAAAAAGAGAAGAGAGTGGGAAGGGAGAGAAAGGGAAAAAGAAGAGAAAAAGGAAGAGGAGGAAAAGAAAGGGGAAGGGAGAGAAGAGGAAGAGGAGAAAAAGGAGAAAGAAGAGAAGGGAAGGGAGAGAAAGAGAAAAAGAAAAGAGAGAGAGAAGGGAAGGGAGAGAAAGAGAAAAGGAAAAGAGAGAAGAAAGGGGAAGGGAGGAAGGAGAAAAGAAGAGAGAGGAGAAGGGAAGGGAGAGAAAGAGAGAAGAAGACGAAGGGAGAGAAGGAGAAGGGAAGGGAGAGAAAGAGAGAAGA
>JAQFYU010002234.1:0-12405 GCA_034694905.1 Ceratophysella granulata
TTCCAACAAAAGACGTTTTTTAAATGCGCATGCGTGGACGACTTACCCTAGCATGGCTCCATGCATTGATGAATCCCTGATTGAGCAGAGCACCAAATCATAAATAATGTAGGTGGAGACTTTTCAAATGATAAACAAATCTTAGTCCACTAAATTCCCCTGTAAATACTCGTAATTCTTACACTTGAATATCACCTCCTTTTTAAGAACTCGATTTTGGAATTTAGGAATCAACCATCTCCACATATACAGGATTTCAAACTTAACAAGACATATTTATTGCAGTTTTCCCTATTATATAGTTAATCATTAGCATTCAAAAAGTCTTAAACAATAGTTGTTCAAAAAAGGGAAGTTTTTTGTACTCTCTCGGACGGGATCGGAATTTTCAATGGGAAAGATCATAAAAAATGCATTCCATTGAAAGCCAAAGCCAGAGCCAAGTCAGCTTTTTAGTAATAGTGCTTGGGACCTGCAATTAAGTTTCACACTCGATAGAAAGACGACGGCTCTCGTCGAGTTCAATTAAAGTGTCCGTCTCGCCGGTGAACAGAAGGAATGTTTAATTTTTGAGAAAGAAATTGGCGCTATTATCCGCATGTTCAATTCAATTGACGTCTCAATTTCAATTGGCCCGTATCTACTTCTTCCATGAATTGAGATCAAATCAAAAATCTTTGTACCTTCACTCATCTCTTCTGCAGAATAATAGAGATTCGGTGGAATTGGCTGAGGTGAGACGGAAAATCCATTGAGGCTTCAGACGAACAATACTTTGGGTTCACAAATATTATCGCCAATTTCCATTCATCCAAATAGCAAAATTTAGTGAATGGGATTTGAGGGTAATTATTCCGCTCAACGATATGCATTATGGATTTTCAATTGAAATTCTTCGAATAATTATTTGGAGTTTCTCTGTGATCTAATGGTCGGACGTCGTGATGCATGGTGAAAGCCTGGCTTGGCCTATTGCTCTTTTCCTTTTTTTCTTGTCATCCAATTCAGCAAGGAGCACCTTTGCCTTTGAACATAGTTTCAAATCAAAGGTGTTCGTATGGCATGTGAAGGTGATCCTTTTTTAGGGTGCTTCGTCCTTCATGCTATCCGATTCTTCAGAAAAAAGTGAACTCAAGGTACAGATTCAGCCGATTCTGTCTTCTTCGTTTACTGATAGAGAGTTTCTTTGTGTTCGGAATAGCGTGAAGAGTGGTCCTACGGCTGAGACCCGCCTTCTGAAAGGCCAGGTTGAACTATGGGCTATCTAGGTTTAAGGGTATACTGGTATATTTGAAGATATGTTGCAGTTTGTTAAGGATTTCAGCTCCGATACCGGAAAATTGTATTTTAACAAATATTGTTAATAAAGTTGTAAGTTGGAAATCTCAACAAGCGTGATGGTTTAGGTATTTTTTTTATTTAGAATTTGAATTTGGCGCCACTTACGATACAGGATAGGGCATGGGGAAGTTTGACCTGCTCCACAAGGTTAATCGCTTGGCCCAACTTAGTGATCTACTACGGCGATTTGAAGATTGTGGTCAAACTATTTAGTTCGTAGATCCGAAATCTTGAATTCAATAAGCTTAATTACTAACATCATTTTCTATTTTGAATTTGGCGCCAGTACGAACTACGATACACGTTAGGGCACGGGGAAAGTTGGAACTGCTCGACAAGGTTAACGGCTTGTCCAAGCTTAGTGAATGATAGCCATTGAATTTGATAATTGCATTAAACAAAAGTAAAAAAAAAGTTTTTAATCCGAAACCTTAAATTAAATAAGTTTATTCATTAAAGTAATTTTCTATTTTGAATTTGGCACCACTACGACACGCATTGAGGCATGAGGAAGGTTTGACCTGCTCCATACGGTCAACAGCGTGACCCAGTTTACTGATCGATGGCTCATTTGAACGCTGAAATTCCAAAGAAAACATTTCAAATGTGCTGGAATTTTATAGAATACACATCTTAAACTCAAATGTGCTGAATTTATAACTAATCAACTCCAGACAGCATAGGTGACATCTAGCGACAATATTTTAAGATGCGCAACGTGTGTCAATGAGAAATGTCTAAAAACTAAAGCTACTACTATCATATTTCTTAAAATTATTCTGTAAAAATTCAATTTTCGAATGAGTTCTCGAGCAACTGTCCTAAGTCAAGTGGCTCATCTGGAAGGTCAAACTTTACCCATGCTAAAGCATGCATGTACCATGGCTCCAAATTCAAAATATACCTTAGCAATGACCAATGACATCAGTTTCCATAGATTTTTCCACTTTTGGTTTCATCATTTTTCCTGAAAATCGAAAACAGAAGGGAACAGATGCATTGAAGCGTCCTTGGTCATTGGGTTCTGAATCCTAAAGGGACAGACAATAGGGCAGCAGCCGTCTTGTCATTATTATTGCACTATTGACAGGAGCAGGTCGGCCATAACTCTCAAAGATGCACACGGGTCCTGAAGTGCCCATCAGGCCTTCTACCTGTTGAGACTCCTTTCCTTAGGTTCTCTGTCCGTCCATGTGGGTTTAGCTCGACGAAGGCCCATCCATGCCACTTTAGCTTTATAACCATTGTGTGAAGAAATAGAAATATGCATTATCATTATCACCGTAGGATTTTGAGAAAAGGCGCCCGCCTCTGTGGCTTCATGCCACTCAAGCTATAAGGAAAATCGACATAAATATTCTGAATCCTGAAATCCAACAGGATTTCAGCATTCCTGCTTGACTTTAATAACTTTCACTACATTATTTGGGTTTGACTCGAGCTTTCAATTTTCAATATTAAGTTCCTCAAATTAGGGGGTTCGGTTATGTAGGATATTAATTTTGATAGTCTTATTTCATCTTGGAAGTGGAAGTACAGCCTTGTTCGGTTTCTTTGGGACGTTTCCCTGCTTTTGAAGTACGAAACTCAGCACGAGATTAAATAATTGCTGTTTTTGTTCTAAAAGTCCCTCAATACTCGAAAATCTCCAGGAGACGAAAGCTTTTATTTCAAATACATATTGCAGATTCTAGCTGTGAGAAAAAGGTTGGCTCTGTTTGAGCCTAATGAGATTTTTCCATTGGGTCAAATTTTTGTTTCACTTAAAATCTTAAAATCTTAGAATCTCCCGTTAGTTTGAAGTTCAGGTCAGAGCTTATCAGGACAGGAGGAAAAATGAAAGGTAGAAGATGATTTCAATTTTTTGACAGGTTGAGGTTATTAAAGATGAGATCCGCAGCCTTGAGACTACGTTAAGCCAAAGTCCCAAGAATTTGAAGATCACCTGAAAAAAAGAAGCGGAGATGAGATGAATCATTATGAGATCTACTTAGATTTTATTGTTGTGTGTGTTCAGTGTTCATCAAGTCGTAAATATATTTCTTTCTCCACTGCATAAGTCATAATGCATTTCTCTTGTTCCAATTCTTTGGTCGGATAAGCACGTTTTTACTTTTTACACAAGCGCCGCTGAGTCGACAGGAAGGAAACCCTGAACTGGGATTTGGAGAGATACAAATATTACACGTAGTCAAGTGGGAATCTATTCAAATGGGATTTAAGCCGGTTATTATGCATGTACTCCGTTCATAAGCCGTGTCAAGTTCCATTTCATTAGCTGGACAGATTATTGGACCCGAGGGCAGGACAGAGTTGGTCCAAAGATTTTCTAGCTAAAGCTACGTATGCAGAAGTGTCATCGTTCTTTTTGAGCTTGTCTGGCATGCTCAAGTTCATTGAGTACGAATTGCACATGAATAAATTAAGACTTGTTTTTTGCACTTGATTTTTCGCAAATCTTCTTTTGACCACTTGGTTTGCATGCAGAGAGATGCGGAGGTCATCTACAGCAGCCGTAAGGTTGTTTTTAATCTTAAATCTGGGTTTCAATGAAATCACATTGAATTTGAACGTTTCATGTGACTTATGGGATTTAATGCAATTTCTATAATAATTTGATTTTATAATTCTATTGGATTTCTGAGATTTATATAACGAAATTTGCAAATGACTTGTGCTTTTATGGTATTTGCTTTGTGATTTCATGTGGCTTATGGTTTGTTTGTGTGGCTTCATAAAATATTTGCCATTTCACGTCTTTCTGTGATTTCATCTGTGTGTTTTCATAAGATTTCTACTACTCTGTTTATTTTCTGTGATTTTGGTAGTGTGATTTCTAAAGAGTGCTTCCATTTCATGGAATTACTATGATTCTTGATTTCATATAATTTCTGTTAGATTATTTAGGTGTGATTTTATTGTGATTTATTAACCTGTTGTGTGATTTCATAATATTTCTGATCTTTAGTGGCATTTCTGTGAATTTTTGTGTAAATTCGTTAGTTGCTAGTGTGATTTCTGTAATTTCCTTTCCACGAGATTTTGAAAGCATAAATTGACACCCTGGCTAAAATCGCTTCACAATGAAATATTAAATCACACTCGCACAGCTGATTGAAATCACACACGATTGAGTCATGTGATTTGAAATAAAATCACAGTAGGTATTGAGTTGTGATTTCGCGTTGAGCCGATTTTCTGACACAAATGCACCATATTTAATAAAAATCACATTAAATCACAGAAAATCACACCCAACAACCTTGTTCCGCAGTCGGCATCAAGAACGATGATACAAGTATTCTTCTTGGGTGCAGATGAATCCTGAAAATTTGGCATGGTAACAGGAGCATCCTTAGCACGTTCATCAAGTTTACACATCCGAGAGCCGTTTCATATTGCATTTGGGAGGGATTAGTGGGTGCTCGAGAGAGGGTCTGAGGACTGGGCCTCTTAAATACGCAGGGTAATAAAACACCTTATGATATGATAGCAAAGATAAGATCATAATGTGAGTGTGAGTGGCAGATATACGGACTAAAAGTCTCTGCTCCCAAAGTCCATTGTTACACCTTGCTCCTCTCTCTGCTTAAGACGCTCAGGTATTTTAATTCAAAAAGTGAGGGCTTGTTCCTTTGGACTCAAGAATCAGTCACATCTCATTCGCAAATAAAGCTGTTTCTCAAGAAACTTAAGCAGACTCGCCCCAACCAAATCCTAAATCCAATGATAGGAATTACAAAATGTCTTATTTCCTTTCATCTTTACGACGTCCACTTGCACACTCTCTTTCCTAGAATTCATTTATATGAATTTATTCTTGAGAGCATCACAAATCAGTCAAGGGAGATACGGGAATATGAGTTCTCCGTCAATTCCGCAATGTCAATTTGTAGTGCATCATTTTGGTCGTCAAAATTTACGCTTAGTTTCACCTACTTCAATGTTATATCATGATTACAAATTGTTTATTTATGAATATCATCAAAACACGTGATAAAAATTAATTTCAGTTTAGTTCATGTAGGAATCTAACCAGCCACGTGGCTATTTTGACCTTTTCTGTTAATTTAATAATAAAAAACAATGAGAACAAATATTCTTTTAAAATAAATTAGGTAACGATCGAAAATCAATAAATTTCAAATTAAAACGAATTCTTAGAGTAATAAAAAAAGAATAACTCGATCAGAAACCGAACCCTGTCAAATTAAACTACTGTGGCACCATAAGCTACGCTATTTTGGGCTTGTCTTGTAATTCACTTTTTTGAATCATGACAACCAATAGGAATTAATCCAAAAATTATCCAGTAATCAGTAAATTGTTTTTATTAGCGAAATATTTGAATGATAAACGGTTAAATAGAGTAAGAATTGAACCCCGATAAATCAAAATATCGATCAAAATTGAGGCAGCATGCTAAACCACGTGACTGCTTTGACCTTCAGAGTGATTACCAGTATCTCCATATACTACATGCAATTTCAAAACCAGACGCGCAAAAATTAAATTTTAGTTAAAAATGAATTTTAAAATACATGTAAAATATAATTTCTTTATTTATGAATAGAAATAAGATTATTTCAGTTCAAAATTAATATTTCTGATATATAAAAAGCATGTTCCTCAAAAAAATTATATTCCTAAAATACGTTGACAATTTTATTTACTATTGCAATTTTTTTTAAAAAATTGTATACGAAAGCAATTCGCAAGCACAGAATTGACCGTACACCCAACCCATCTCCTGATCACAGAATTGAAATGGGTATTTGATAGAACTGAAGGACACTCAAGCCTAATTTGTAATGATTATGATTCAAGCTTCGAAATCCAAGTCTAAGAAAATGTTTTCTCCAATTAAGTAAATCACTGTGAAGTGAAGCCCTCATAGTTTACGAGGAAATAAATTACAGGATAATATACAACTTGAATTTAGATGAGGGATTCAGCTGAGAATGAGAAAGATTCCATTTCCTACGTTCACTGAATCGCCAATTTACTTAAATGCTAATAAATAGCTGGGTCTTGGCTCGTAAGCAATGGAATGGCGGTAGGTGAGTGAGACCCTCAGAGGTTGCCGCCTGAAAGGCAGGCGTTGTTAGCACTCGGATTTTCTAGTTTTTCATGCTTACTTACATACTTAGCCGAATAGAAAGCAGGCAGAAGCCGCCATGTTTTGGCAAAGCCATATGCTATCATGTGGCGTGGCTTCCTTTGTTGCAAATTCCACTCTAATCCGGCTTTTATAGAAATGATGGCAAAAAATTTAGGCGACGATTGGATTTTGAATTGTGAAGAAACAACTTGTACGATATTATTACTTGTACATGAGTATCGATCACTTTATTCGCCTGTCCAACTCTGTACTGTCTGTACTGTATGAGCCCAAGGATTAGGAGAGATTATGTAATTGTAAAAATGATATATCTTTATTCGACTCGACTCACTTGTCAGTATTCAGGAAGACAGACAAAAGGGAGGATCAAGTCCAACATTTTCCCACAGGAAAAAATGATTAACTTCTCTGGTTTTTTTGTGTGTTTTTACAGTAGAACAACCTGATAAAATAAAATAATTGAAAATAGTTTAATCTCACGCAGAATTAAATGGTGGATTGGATTTGTATTGGGAAAACTAGGGATTTAATATCATCATCTTCACCACTCGATAATCCTCACATTGCATGCCAGTCGCAGGTGCACGTAGAGCGAATTATTAAATTTCTGGCTTTGGCTGCATTTATGACTTCAGTTCATGAACTTGAAGGAATTTAAGGGGAAAATGAAGGTTGATCATGTGGATAATGATGGGATCATTTGAGTAATTGGTTATAAATTAATTTTTTAGTTGGAATTTAAATTCCCAGTAATTTTTTCATGTGGGATTTCGTGTGGCGGCGGTTCGGTTGACAAACGAGAATGTTTTTCCTTTTGAGCCTTAATATGGTGATCTTCTGGGGTCTGGATTTGCATTTATTGGATCTCTGTACATGGGGTTTGGGATGTAGGTTGATGGTGATTCGCGCTGAGTCATTTTCTGTGTCGATCAGGGTTGGCATGATTTACAGGATAATATTAAACACTTTATCGGAAAAATAATACAAAAACAAACAGCAAAATCTTGTTTAAAATTGATGGAAACCGGTAAATATATCAAAAATCAGATAAAAACCGGATATAAAATTATTGAAGGCTAAAAAATGAGAACTCGATTAAATCCTTTCATTTAATCAATTAATATAAAAGATTGGAATAGAAATAAGATAAAACCGGATACAAAACGGAAAGTTTAAACAAAACCTACTAAAATACAAATAAATGGATTATAAAATTAAAAGAAAATAAAAGCAGATAAAAACCAGAAATTGACAATTCGATAAAATCCGGTCACACAACCTGTTGAAATAAAGAATTGAAAAAAGAACGATTAAACCGGATATAGAATTCATGAAAGCGAAAAATTCAAACAAACCCGATTAAAATACAAATAAATGGAGTAAATGAATCAAAAAATTTATAAAACTGCATACAAAAACAAGCAAAGCTAATTTGTTTAAATACACTTTCTGTAAATCAATTTAAAAATACGCGCAAAAATTCAAAAAATAATTTGAATCCAAATGCAGGCGCAACAAATTAAAACTCTTAAGAATTCCTGTCAAAATTCAAAATTGATTAGCAACGGATTGAAATGAAAAACAATATTCGAAAAAATACAATCAACCCTCTGCAAAAAATCAAAAAATCAAAACTTGGCTCAAAAAATCATTGAAAATCAACAGAAATTAATTTAAATAAGACTAATTTAACAAATTCCAATTTGAATGCCAACCCTGTTTCTGAGTTTGGCTGGGGCGTATGGACCCACGTCCCGTTCCCAAAGACCTGTGATCTTTCACCAAGTGCAGAAGGATAATGGTGAGGATCATGATTTGACTTCGGCAGCGTTTTTGGCACTGCATCCCTCTTGTTTCCATACAAACAGATTTTTAGTAGTCGTAAGTCATAATTGCATACCTTCTCTATAGGTAGTTCCTCGGTGTATCCTGAAGGCGTCGTAGATCGTGACATGTTTTCTCCATAAAGGCATACCTCTACTGTCAGAAAAATGGGAAACTGTTATCATTTTTTTCTGACTTTTTTAAATGAAATACCTCGGCCTGGCCACTGCCATACTGATGAGTCTCCTCTGTGACATAATATTATGCAAACCAAGGGAAAATGAATTAATGCGGTTTCTTCCTCGAAGAAGCTTCTGAATACGGGATTTCTTGCCTAGAGCCTTGTGTCAAAAACACTGTTTAATCTCGAGAAATTAATTTTTAGATGAGGAACATCAGCATGGGGGACATGTGTGTCATGTATTGATTCAATGATAGCTCAATAAAAATAGTGATTTGCTACATGATCAATTGATTAGGAATAATAGAAATGTAGTATACATGGAAATATTAAAATCTTCCTTGACAATGAGACATGACATGACATAGGCAATCATTGCTTCATGTTGACGGGTTATGGGCTTCCGGGCAAACACGGAGAACAATGCGAACCTTTACGGTGCACTGTTGTGTCCGAAGAAGTTGAGCGGTTTCGTAGTGTGTGTATTCCAGTCAGGGTTAGGCATCAATTATAACTTTTTTTGTATCTCGGAGATCCTTAGTAACAATTCTTGAATTTTAAATCGTGTTCATTGAATTCATGACCTTAAAATTTGAGCAGAAATGACCAATTCAGGTCAAATCAAATCTGACCTTCTTCAAAGCTAAGAATGCAAGACCAATATTGGACCATAGTAAGCGCAATAGTAAAGTCTGGTTGGAAATTAACCTACTTTAACCTAAATTGCACATTCAAGGTCAAATTTGACCTTTTCAGATATAAATTTCAAACTCAATGGCAACATTTGCCAAATTCAAGGTCAAATTCAATGAGTTTGATTTTTATGAGATTGGATTGCAAATTTTAGGCCTGGTGTGCTATTGACCTTTTCAAGCTTAAATTTTTAATTGAAGGTTAAAGTTGACAATGTCAATTTTGACCTTTCAGACCTTAATTCTTCAATTGTAAAATCTGCCGATATTCAATGTCAAATTTTAGATCGTTCGAACTTCTTGAATTAAAATAATGAAGACCAATATTGACCTTTTCGAGCTTACTTCCAAACTAAAGGTCACATTTGACCTTCTTGAGCCTAAATTACTAATTAAAAGTCAAAATTGGTCATTTGAATGTAAAATACTAGAAATAGTTCAAAGACCGTCAGTTTCAATATTGGGAGTTCGACTTAGACGTTAATCGAGATCCGAGATTTGCATAAAATTGACCTAATTTCAGTCAAAATTATCGATTAAGATCACAGGTAACAATGATATACAAAACTACAAAAGTAGCCCTCAGCCATAGTTCACGATTTTGGATTTACAACGAGCCTGAATTTGCTAATTAAAAATCAAGCTTGTTCAAAAATAAGGTAATATTTTTTTTTAAATATCCTCAATTTTGCCCAGTTTTCATCTCTTCTGATTTTTAATCACCTTAAAATTCATAATTTAAACCTGAAATTCATGCCTTGTTAGACCAAGCTGTCCAAAACATGGAGGCTAGTCCGCCGAGTCCTGCCTCCCGGCTTTCTCCTACATCAAATCTCAAATCCATTATTGTTAATGTAATGACACTCGGACTCTGAGTATTTCTATTGTCTTCATTCCACCAAATAACAATTGAGAATCAAATTACGCCACAAGCACATTCCAAACCTATCTCCTGTCCATATCCATTAACTTCCTTCGAATCTGCACACGGAAAGAAATGGACTCCTTGTAATATTTATCGACAATCATTCTTGATTTACAGAGCTCGGAACAAGAAAAAAAAATCCAATTTAATTTAGTAATTTTCTCTAACCCGTCTTCACTCAAACTTCTCATTCACATACGCAATTTGGAATAATGGGCTTTGGGGAGTCAGAAAACATTTGGAAGGGATTTTTCATAGTAATTACAAGGTTTGTGGAATGTTGAATGTTGACTCTGATAAAACTGACTTTACCGGACTAGTCGAGATTCGAGATTCAGAATACAGAAAGGCACAGCAGTGGACAACTTTTTCAAAAACTTTTACCGACACAGAAAAAAAACAGGCATTAGCTCATGTATGTACTCTGCGGAAACTTGAACTTCAAAGAACTCTTCCTTCCCTTCTAATAAATCAACACTCGGGAGTTTATTTGGGTGGACCATTAAATAATGAATTAAACACTCGTTTGACTTACCTGTCATATATTTGTTACCAAGATCAAAATCCATTATCATTTGAACTTTTTTCCTCCTCAAAAGCTGTTATTACTCTTATGCCTCGTTAGCCAGTTTGTCGTTTACCTGCCATATGGAAGAATAGGTTGGAACTGGGTACTGGAATATCCAGGAGATGACAAGTGGCAAGGTTGGGCTTTATGGTTTCTGGTTTACGAAGATTCAGTTCAGGATCTCAAGATTTGACTATAAAATGAAATATGTAAAAATTTGTGAAACAGGGTGTCAAACATTAAATTGATAGCCATTTAGGTAAAGCTGAATTCAAGGGCAATTTAACGTTCTGAATTTCTAAACGCGGTTTAAGGTCAAATTATTTAAAATTTCGAGAAATTTAAATGCAGTTTTGAGTTGAATTAAGTGCAAATTTCGAGTAATTTTGCTAAATGGCCGATTTACGGTTTTGAAGGTTCAAATACAGTTTTAAAGTTAAGTTAATTTCTTTTGGGTATTTATAACTACCTGTGCCGTGGCTCACGTTTGGTGAAGGAAACAAGCTAAGACATATTCAAGGTTCAAATTGGGTTCAAATACAGTTTTAGGCTAAATTTAATTTACCATTTACACCTAAATATATTTTGAAATATATACTTAAACGTGTAGGTCAGGTCATAAGGTTTTATACTACCGACCTTTTAAAATTTTGAGGCCTTAACCTCTGATAGCGTAACGAAACTCATTTTTTAGGAGATCAAATCTATACTACGAGCTAAATTAAAATATGCGCGTTTAAATTAGTTAGGCTATGATAAAATCAAAATACGTACTAAAAATTTAACACAGGATAGGTTAACAGTTTTTTTAATATAAAAAATTGAAAAATCAACCCGGTCTATCTACGGATTTACAAAATGCCAAGCAACCTTCAATCTGGATTACTATATATAAATCGGCAGAAAACGCATAGAATCCAAACACTGTGAGATATGATCAAAGGATAACCCTTAGATGTTCCCCTCATGTTTGTGTTATTCAACAAAGATGAGTTACCCAAAGTTATCTTTTCTCAAACCGCAACTTTTTCTTCTAACAAGATAAAACCTTTCTAACACGCACCCGCTGCTCACCAGGGAAACTCGTAACTTACTATTATTTTCCCAAAACCAAAGCATTCCAATCCATAGGTAACGAACCACCGAGCATTCCTAAGATTCGAACTCGAGATGTGGGAAAAACGTATACAAGACCTCTGCTGTTCCAAAGTTCCAAAGGTTAGATTTCAATCCCTGATCGGATTTCAAAATTTTTAGTTTGGACGTATTTTCTATTTTTCATGTTCTTAGATCCTGGATCTGTTTATTGAACTCTGTACTAATGTTAATCAGGAATTAGCAAGGGACGATGCATTTTGAGTTCCCACAGAAGCCGACTTCACTGTGAGAAAATCAGCACGTAATTCTAGATGGAAGTGCCTACACGTTAATTTAACTGTGTGAATTTCCTTGGAAAAAATTGAAAATTGGAATGGTCACAACTCTTAATTCTATTTGTTCTGGAAATTGATTGGAAAATTTCTCATTAAGAAGTTTCTTTGTGGAATTCCAAGGGTTTCGTTCCGGGCGTAGACATGGAAGTTCCATAATTCATAATCCCATGTTATTTAAAATGAGGTGTGTAGAGTTTCCGGAAGACTAAGTAGGAAAAGGATTTGGTGGGGAAGAATGATGATGTTCACACTTGGGAGAGATGGGAGATTTGTACTAATTCGTTTTGTTTTTACGGTCTAGCCTGTCATCTCTAACTTG
>JAQFYU010002235.1:0-12404 GCA_034694905.1 Ceratophysella granulata
CACAACACCACCGATTGTATTGTAGCCCGATTAATTAGGCTGTTAGGCAATTTAAAAACACAGGTACAGATCAGTGAATCTATCACTGAATGGGCCCAGCTGCTAGTGCACAATATAACATTCCTCATGCCAAAAAGTGAGAAGTTCTGTATATGTTGTTGTCAAGGAGATATCTTGCCCCGTACGCTGATATCAATAGTACTGTGGAACCAAACATTTGAGAAAACGAAACACGGAAGTGAAAGCCAGTGAAAGTGAAAGTTGGGTTTGGAGACAAGTCGGGAAACGATTGAATTGAATTATTGATTAAACACCACAATACACGAAGCACTCCTAATTTTAGTGAATGGTACGCAAACTTATTTTCACACAAGTGTTATTTTGTCGTTGAGACTTAAGGCGACAGGATTCAGATCGACGAAGACAGTATGAGTAAGCAAAGGGAAGGGTGGGACGAGAGCGAAATTGAGGATGAAGGCGAAGGGCCCAAAAGTACCTTGCCGAGTGCTGGTCCTTCGGAACAAGGTCTGAGCGGAGAAGAAGGGTCCGGTACTGAGACGGATACTGGACGAGGTAATAATTAACTGGTCAGAAATATGAACTAAAGTAAAATTTAAATGTTAGTTAAAGGAAATATCACATAAATCCCATAACTCGCCTAAATATGCATGAATCGAAATGTTGTGAAAGCATCAACATCAAATTAATACGTTTCAATATTAAATTTGCATGTTTTGTGCACTTGTTTGAATATTGAATCTTCGCATGTAATACTGATCAAATATTCGAATAGTCGAATATCTTTCTATTTCAAATTGAAATTCATGTAAATAGAAGATTTAAATTGTGAAGCGATTGGAGAAAGTTCATCAAATGCAAAGACGAAGAATTGTTTTATTACAATTTACAATAATGTATTTTTCCCCGAAGAGTCCGATCCAAGAGCCTCCACAACTGAAGGGGAGTCTGGAGCTGAAGCGTCGTCCACCAAGGAAACGAATATGTTTGATCCAGATGATTCAATATCAGGGGAAGAGAAGAAGCACTTCATGAGCGAAGAGTCATCCAGTTTGAAGAGCGGAGAAAGTAAGTATACGTGAATCTAATGTATTTATTTATTTATTTATTCAATAATTTGATTTAATACTCCACACATTCGGAAATAACAAAAGTGATCTTACTCATAGTCTGGTCGGGCATAGTTTCTAGTATCTTCGAATGCTTCTAAGCTTGAATACTCTTCTGCCAGATCGAATGTAAGATTCCATGCTAGTTTTTGGCAAAAAACAGGAAGCTTGCAAAATCGATTTTCAACGATGGTCAAAAATATTTCTAAGTTATTCGAAAATGCTCTGCCTATTTCACTGATTTGGTCAACACACGTACTTCAGACAAGCTTGGATGTAGTAAATTCAAATATTATTCAATTTTTCAAATAAATTTCATATCAGGTACCTTACCCCGTTCGATTTGGCATTTCGCCAAATTCACAGACATGAGAGTTTAGCACTAGCTTTGAAATAACTCGAAAAGCTAGAGAAACATATTTATCCCGTTGTGACATATCCCGTTTTATTCGGGCGAATTCCAGGCTCAAGCTTTATCTTGGAATTTGCGAATGCAATCCTTTAAATTATAAAGACGCCCCTGAGTGTCTCAAGATTTCAATATTCAATATTTTTAAAAAGATTTAATTTCTCAATTTATTAAATCGATTCTGATTTCTAAATGGATTTGTTAAACTAAAGCGAAATCGAAATTGCGTCCTGATAGAATCAAAAATAAACTTCGTGTCGTCAATCCCCATATTCTTAGCGATTGGCCAAAATCGTAGTGTTTGGTCTTCAATAGTTAATTAGCAATGAAATGATTAATTAAATATTTGCAGAAGCAGCAGAGATCCTCCCTCCTATTTCCGAAGATCTTGGTGAGATATCCGGTCCGGATGCTCTCCTTCCTCCAACATCTGCCTACGAATCTTCGGCGGAAGTGGAGTCCGAATTTCTTGAATTACTAGAAGAAGAGGACGAAGGAGTAGCGGAGCAGCCAGAAGACTTAGAACGGAATTTGGGACTTTCCATTGTTCACACGGACGAATTCGAGGGAGAAGATGTGTTTTACGGAAATTACAACAAGATCCTTCCAGCTCTGGAAGCGAGTGAAGAAGCAAGTGAAGAAGCTTTTCTCAAGCGCTATGCAGAAGAATACGGTGAAGATGACGAGGATGCCCCTGAGGAACCGAAAGGTACGCTTGTCTTTTATCTAAAATTGTTTTTCTATTTTTTAATTAATGGACATTTTCAAAAAATTTAGCGAATTTATATATTTATTGATTTGAAATGATCTCATAAATATTTGTGTGTTTCAGTGGCTAAACTCAGTGTCCATTCGCTGGACGAAATGATGCGTTTATTGAAAGATAGTGATGACGACGAATGCGATCCGGATGACAATTCGACGGAAGGTCCAGACGAAGAAGGCATGGCAGAACCTGAGGTTGTTCCTGACGAGGAAGGCATGGTCGTGCTTGGACCGAGTCATCCCAAGATGCAACGGTTCCAAAATGCGCTCAAGAAGCATTTACTCAAGCAGATCTACATTACGGAGTGTGAAGAACGGGATTTGGTAAGTGGATTTTGACCGGTCACTTCCAGTTTCTTAATATTTCCTTAATTTTGACTTATTAGTAACTGGCCTAACCTAATTCCTATTTTACCACTAGGCTTGTGAAGTTCGGAACCGACGAAAGGAACGAGAAGAACTGGGAACCCAGCTGTACAATTTGCAATATGAACTGGCACGTCAAACCGAGTACTTGGACAAACAGGAAAGAGAGTTGGATGGAATGACAGAGAAACGACTGGCAGTTGAAGCTGCCGCCGAGGAAATGCGTGTGGTTCATACCAAATTGCAAGCAGAGGTTAAAACTGAAATTGAAGAAGGTATTAATCAAAAATATGTCACCACTCTCCGAATGGAATAAGATAATTAATCTGACATGCGTGTTACTAGAGCGAGCCATCATGCAAATGGTGAAGGAAATGGACATGATGGAATGGTGTGTTCGTCGTGCGGCTCGAGAATATGACGGAGACTTGCAAATCTCGCACAAGATTGATGAGCAATATCAAAAATTGAAAACGACGACGGAAATTGAGAAACGGGATCAGGACTTCTATTTAGATCGAATCATGACGCACGTTCAGTCCATGGAACAGGCTAATGATGGGATTCAAAGACAGATCAATGCTCATTTGGATGAGCAAAGAGATCTCAACAATTTCATCTCCGAAGCAGGGTAAATTTTATACAAATTGTATATCCAGACACTATTCAACTAAAAAACCAAGCAAATTCTATAAAAAAAAAATTTTCAGAACTGAAATCGAAGCTTTACAAATGGAGAAAGTGCATCTTCAACGAGCTTGGAATGAAACCATCTCAGTTGTTCGAGCACGTGATGAAGCCCTAACTGCTGCTCGAGCAACTCTCATGTAAGCGCATTATAAAGTCTTGCTAGATCCTAGATTTCATGTAAAATTACCAAATTCCTGTACACCAGCGCTTCAAAAGAAGAATGTCGCAACAAAGAATCGGACCTTCGTTCCCTGGGACGTTCCATTACAAAAGAGCAGGAAAAACACGAGGAATTGACCATTTTGGTCAAACGTCGTAAGATGGAAGAACGCCATCTCCGTTCTCAACTCAACACTTTATCCGGAAACTGTGCAGAGCTGGAATCAACACTCCAGACGCTCCAAGCCATCAAGACTCAAATTGAAAAGGAATTTCTTCGAGCGGAAAATGAAATGATTACATACGAAAAGGAAATTGATGCACCGCGTCGTCGAATTGAGAGCTTGAATATTGAGAAGGCGAAGCTTGAGGATGAGATACTCCAAGCAATTCAGGAACAAACTTCACTCGATAAAACTGCTCAGGGCATTGCCAAAAAGGTACATTAAAAATTCCAACACAAAAACGAATTTACTTCTGGCATGCACTTAATTGCATGTATTCATTCACTCAACAGATTCAACAGTCTCGTGATCGAACCCGAACTGTAGAAGGTGACATTGCCAAAGTAGAGAACGAGTTGACAGTTGTCACATGTGCATGTGAGAAGCTGCGGACTGAATTACTGAAGAAAACCACGGCGTTGGAAGAACTGGAGAAGAAATTAGGAACTCAGGAGAAAATTCTGCAGGCCCAAGCGAATGACATGAAACATTCGGACAAAGCGATCCAGAAGAAGAGCAGTGAAATTGAGTTGCTCACTAGAAAGTTTAACAAACTCATCGAAGAACACGGGGTAAATCAATCAAACAAATATCCAGTTTTGCACAAATACCTCAATTTACACGTCGAGTCATCAGTAATTCTTGGATTTGATTTAGGGCGTTGAGACTGGACCACTGGAAAAGGAAATCGAGGAGTTGGAACGTCAGATTTCCAGTCATCGCAATATCTGTGTTGAGCTTCAAGAAAATTGGCTCAAACTTCAAGATGACCTCGTGATCCTTACAACAAAGCGAGATGAAATTCTTGCAGAAAACGATTTGATTCGAAAAGGTAACCTACCTCGTGCTTTGATTTGACCGTCGAACACCGTGCACTGATACACTGACACTATGCCATTTGACATTTGCCTGACGTCAATTTTGCAGAGGCATTCATTATGGATCGTAAACGTCAGCGAGTTGAGGCAGAGAATGACAAGAAGCGGCTCGAGATCCTGACGCTCACAAAAGCCATTGACGTTCTTCGGAATGAAGTACAAATGATGAACTACAAGCTTTGCACCGGAAAAGAGGAACAGGAACAAATGGACAAGGAGAACATCCTCATTCAAAATGAATTGGTGTACTTGCTCAAGGTAAAGCAAACATGCTTCATGTTTGAATTCAATCTAAAAGTTGAGAAACGAAGTGGTTGCTGAAATCGAAATAACGAAGTACGACTAAAACTTTGAAGACCTTCTGCGTTTTGCGAGTATATTTAACATTTTACAACAAAAATGTTTCGAAATAAATTATTTACCCAAGATCTACCAGCAAAATTGATTGTAATTGTCACTTAACAGGATGCAGAGATGGAGGCATATGAGCTTCAGGAAGAAATTACTAATTTGGAAGGCGAAAGGGATAAGCTTACCACGGGATTAGCTGAAGCCCATGAGCAGTGCCTACTTTGGGAAAAGAAGGTCAAATTAGCACGTGAACTCAAGGATTCAATTAAGAAGGAACAAGAGACCTCCACTTCCTCACTCAAACTCGCAATTCATCACATGCAAGTAAGCTAAATGTCATTCTTTGGGAATGGAGAAAGCAACTTTCACCGTCCATTTTTGGATATGCTCTAATTTTCAAATTTTTTCAGGTTCGATTCAATGAGTTGAAACGAGCACAAGAGAAGATCATGGTGGACCTGGAAAGTTGCGTGGACAAGCGGGAACGAATTATTCAGGAAGCAGACCTGAATATTAAAAGAAGCAATATTCATCCCAGGAAAATCAAATTGAATATCCAAAGAGATGAGACCAATTTACAACAAAAGAATAAGCAGCTGATCAAGGTAAGTCTATAATATTTTCCCCAAATATTGATGGCTTATAAAAATGCGCTGCATTTTGTAGGAAGCAATGGAGGCCGAGGAAGAGGTCAAAGCAATGGAAACCCGTGTTACTACGCTGGAGTCCCGAATTCAGTGCGAGACAGAATCACTCCGAAGTATTAAGAGCATGATTGAAGTGGCTGACAAGAAGATCAACGAGGCTGCTATCGAGAAACACAAGGTACAAGATCCACCCAATAATTTTGTCAACGTCTCGTGTCTCTTGTTTATATATTGTGACTGTGCGTCAACAGAATTTGATTGAGATTCTCCTTCGTCAAATGAAATACAAAGTCTTGGAAGCTGTGAACTTGAACCGGTTCAACTTCCCTGGAGATGAAGAAAGTCTGCTCGAGGAATTGGGCGAGATGGAGAAGAAATGCTACGCGATTGTGGAACTGTGTGACACTTTGCTGTCTGAATTTCCTGAATGTGAGCTTCCTATCAAGCTGGTCAAAGCCTCTATTCTTCCCAATGTCCACTAATTGTACAGTATTACATGGATCAAAAATATGTACTCAACTGAATTGAACTTTGAAATGAAAATGAACTAATAAACTCAACTCACTGTATATTCGTAAATGAGAAAAGTTGGTAGTACAAAGTTGCAAAATTGCTGCGGTTCAACATTTGTGTAAATATATGAACATTTTACGCGTCTAAATTCACCTTTTCCAGCAAATCAGAGCTCAGCAAATATTCAACTAGCTGATGATATACACAGAAAGGTGAGAGGGAAAGTTACGTTTCAAAGTCGGATAACAATTTAATTGATTTCAGAAACAATATTGTTCGTACGTACGCATTACGTATTACTCCATTGGATTACATGATAGTTTTTCTTACCAACACGTGCAAGTGTTATTTGGTTTGGAAGTATATGAATCCCAGGCACAATTACTTCTTCAAAGTTAGCAACTCTTTGATAGTTAACATAAAATCCACCAGCCGAGATTATCCTCAGTGCGTCACCTAAAACAGTTGATGTTATATTAACAGGGAATGGAAATAGAATGTTTTCAGAAATTACTCGTGGCATGGAAAGTAGGAGCAATATGCAATACATTCTGGTTTTTACACACATTATGTTAAATATACAATTGTAGTCATAATTTGAACTTGCTTTTAGTTTTAAAACAACCGGACTGCAGCGACATGTCAAGAATAGTTGTTCCTGGTTGCAAAGTTACTTCTGTCACCCCAACGCCAGCGTTTCCACCTTGGAACAATCGACCGACTTCGTCGGGAGCCAAACTGCTTAGGGCTTGAATATCTTCAGAATATAGAGCCAAAGTTGCATGAAGTGCCGACTTCAATCCTGATTCTGGAATAAAATATAGTATACTTATGCAGATAATTTTATTTGGTTTTATTATCACGTATTTACCGGTAATTTGTATTGATTTATTATTATATCAACAAAAACTTACCTCCGTGGACCAAGAGAGTTATATTTTTCGCCAATTCCTTTTGTGCAATATGCTTTTCGGGTGCAACCTATAAAATATGCAGAATATTTGCTCAGAACGGCAACGGTGCCCGTTTATATTAGATTTGAATTCTAAAAGTGAATTTTGTCTTTACCTCATGCCTCTTGATAATGGCCTCAATTTCAGTTTCCTTCAAAAATGTGAGCATCTTCAAGTAGTTCTCCACTTTGCTATCCGCTGTTCTTATGAAGAATTGATACAATTCAAAGGCCGAGGTTTTCTTTTCATCGAGCCAAACAGCATTTCCAGCCGTTTTGCCGAATTTATTTCCAGCTTCATTTGTAACCAATGGTACGGTGAGACCTTCAGGAAAATGAACGTCGGTTAAACTAAACGCAAAACAAATGCATATTCGAAGTTCTTACCAAAAACTTGCTTATTCTTCGTTCTGCTGATGAGATCATGCCCGGAGACAATATTTCCCATTTGATCATGTCCACCAACTTGAATAGAACAGCCGTACTTGTTGTATAAATGCAACCAGTCATAGCCTTGGAATACTTGGTACGAGAACTCTGTATAGCTAATTGGACGTTCTGCTTCAAGTCTCGAAGCAACGCTATGTCGTTTTATCATTTGACCCAAACGAAAGTGACGACCAATTCGTCCAATTAAATCGATGGCCGAGATTTCTTTGTACCAATCCAGATTATTGACTACCCTGAGAATAGAGAATTGAGAGACCAATAATAGGGTAATAACATAAATACAGGCACTTATCACAAACACGGACTTGGGGTTATTATAACTTACACTAGTGGCTTCAAATCTTCCTCCCCTTTTCTTTTCTCCCAAAATATATTTGAATGATTTTCAAAGACAGTCTTAATATTTTGAACTATCTTGGGAACATTCTGTGCAACAATATCCGGGTTAAGTTCAGGACGCTCAGCATTCTTTCCACTTGGATCTCCAATCATTCCAGTGCCTCCACCAATCTAAAAATTATCAACCGAGAAAAGTATCAATTAATTGCATGCTCAAATAGTCTTAAATCTCAATTAAATTGATTGATAAATGATAAATTAAACTGTAAAATTTGTCTTACTAATGCAATAACACCATGTCCGGCTCGTTGACATTGGATAAGAAGCATGAGAACTGCGAGGTGTCCTACATGCAAGCTATCCGCCGTTGGGTCAAATCCCGCATATACCACTTGCTCCTTTCCATTACACAGATCAGTCAGTCGATCCGGAGCGTCTGGGAAAATGTCTTCAACTAAACCCCTAGAGCGGAGACTTAGCAAATTTCGGTTTGTGTAGCGACGAAATGCGGTGGACAAGGTGCACTTGGTTCCCGTACGTAAATATCTCAAGTCAAAATAACACCGGTTCAAAGTTCGACTAATTCTCAACATTTTACACACATTGGCTGAATATGCACACTGCACAGGGGAAATATGTAGAATATTTGTGGTTAATAAACCATAAATCGTTAGATGTTGGAATAGTAATATTCCAAATTCAGTGTTTTGTCGGTGTTTTTGAAGTTTGTTTTTCTGATGATGAAAGCATAAAATAATGTGCAATGTGAATTTAGCCCGCCTCAACCAGATCTCCTTGATTGAGTCTGTGGGCAGAGAATATGAGACAAAATCTTTATAGAATCGCACGCATCGAGTCGATCGAGTCGATCGAGATCAAGCGTCGACCCTTTAACTTAGCATTTTTCCAATTGAAAATTGTATGATTATGATTATGAATGTGGTATAAAAGTTGGAATATATATTTTCTATTTTTATATTCAAAAATTTCGAAATATCGTTAACATTATGGTAAAACGATGTTATAAACGCATAGTATAAACGCGTCATTTTAATACATACACGCATAATACATAAGTACATTCAATGAGTTTACATTACAGCTTAGGTACTGAAAGCTTAAGTTGCTATGGCTTCATCATGACTTCACTTGTTGCAGGAATATCCTAAGCATAAATTCAGAAAATCAATGATAATTTACTAGCCTCATGCTTCCCAAAGAATCGAAACAATCTTGAATAGCCTGAAATAGAATCCGAGCAATTTTCTACAGAAAAGCAACTAGCTCGATAAAGAGAACTGAATATAATATGCCTACTAATCCCGGAGAAGAGGATCCAAATCCCAATAATGATGCAATTGTCGAATGCAAGTACCTAAATCCATGTTGCTACAGGATTGAACCTGCTGCCAGAATGGCACTAATTACAGAATTTGTGGTAGTACTGAAATATGACTAATATTCAATTTTAAAAATCCATAAATGTCCCAACGTCCATGTGTAATTCATCTGAATAACTCACCGATCAGCAGATAAGCATCCTGGGAATTGGTGGCTGTATTACTGGAGCGGCACTTCAACACAAGGATAAGGAATCAGAACTTGGGCGAGAAACACAAGAAGCGCGGATGGCTCTAATGTGTAAGTGAAATGTAAGAACATCTGGTAACCTACCTACTGTAAACCCTAAATTATTGTATTCTGTACGAATCTGATTTGTTCAAGATTCAAAAATATGTATAAATAATAATGTAAATTTTGCAGGGTCGTTCTGCATTCCGATTGGCTTGTTCATCTTATGCATAGGAGCTTCTGCAATCGTTCTTTGTCATGTGAGTTTGAAGCTTATATTCGCTTATTATTTGATTTGTGGAAATAAAAGATCTCCTTAAACCATTTCCAAATTCCACATTATTTCAGCGAACTTTCTGGGCTTGTGTTCTTTGGATCATCACCAAATCAGTTCTCCTAATTGTAGTGGCCATCGTTTTCAGCTACGTGCACAGGGAAACGATAGAATACAACGCTGCGGTGGCCAGAGTTGTTGGATCCAATCATGATGCAGTTTATGAAAACAACAAGCGCCGGATCCGCCGCGTTCTACTGCCCTCTTTCATTGTAGTCGGAGTCGTGCTGTTCCTATTCGGCGCTTGGTTCATCTGGGTGATTGGTGCTTATGCCAAGCACATCCGAGATAACTATCTGCTTCCACGGAACGTGGTAACTATTTTGGATCATGATCAGGACAGGAGAAAGCAAGGTGAGGACCACGCGCTGGATGCCTGGGAAGAGGAAATCCAAAGATCACGACATGAGTTCATTACACCGGGTCCACTTTCGCTCTTCTTGGGCTAATCGGAAGGGCTGGATTGGTCATGGAACATTCTTAATTGTTATTTGTAGTATTGAATGAGAATTACGCAATTTCAAAGTGTACTGGTCGGTCGAGAACTATAAGTAAAATGATAGGGCGCTTATATCCAGAAATTTTTTTTATGTTTTATTTTGCATCAAAAGTCGAAGGTATCAATATCAATATTGGAAACTCATTTTTTTCGTAAGCTAGAATAGCATAATAAAATATGACAACATCCATGAATAATTGCAAGATTCGCAATTTTAGTTGCACTGATCGGACATTTGAGCTTGAGCCGCTACCCATTAGCTGGATTGCAAACTGGAGGCTGGACTTCCGGTTCTTGGCTGTGAAGAAATAGCGATATATATTTCCAGATATATCGTATGGATGCATAGTATACACTATTACACAAAATACCAAATGCGAAAGCTTCCACTACTCTGCTGCGGTCGCTCCACGCAGTTATTTTTGCAAATATGCTCAAACTGAATCATATTGTAGCCGTAGCGTTGTTTGAGTATACCTACGTGCTAAAAATGTAAACCATAAACCATCTTATGATTTTTTTCCCGTTTCGAACATCTTCGCATCGTGATGAATTTGGAATGAACTCTAGCAGAAGAAATAGTTACATCTGGTAGAGATAAGAGATAGAGATCCGAAACTCCTAATTCCGGGTATCAATTTGGCATTCGTGGTTTATGCAAAAATAGCAACATGAAATATGAAATACCTGAGGGCTTATTCTGGTCTTTCATGGTTGTGCATGCAGGGCGATCTGCACGGTTAACCTGAAAAAGGGACTGCTGCTAATTATCTGGGTTTGATACATCTGTACTTATGTAAGTTTAAAAAATTCTTAATGTACTAGTTAAAATTACAACTATCAAATTATGAATTCAGGAAAGTAAGACGCATTATGGTCTAAATCCCATTATGGGTTACTATTGTGCTCTAATTAAATGAAATTGAGGAATTGGTTGGTGGTGGATAAATAAATAAATAAATAAATATTATTAAAGCCTAGGACAATTAGTAAAAAAGTCAGAATTTTTTATACTAACAAAATTCGAAAGAGTATTGCTATACTTATAAAAGGTTTCTTTACATGAAAATTAATTAAAATCGGGCCCTTTAAATTGCAGCTTTACCTAAGTATGGGATTTCTGGCTTCAAATTTTTTATGTACGTAATTCTACATGGAAATGATTTTAGCACACTTTTTTAGTAAGTAAATAATGTTGAAGATTTCTAGTGCATATTTTTAGTACAAAATAAAGAGATTTTTTATGACAATGGACGCTCGTACATGTAAAATGTAAAATTTCACTCATATGACTAAATGAAATTTCTAATATTTCTAATGAGCGGCACGTAGCCCGAGTTCCATATGTAAAAGTGTTGAAGTATGTGCCAAATTATTTTGGCAATAACAGACCTATCCAAGCAAATAGCTTAGAAGGTATTTCGGGTAGGAAAACAAAATACTACGCAATATGCATCGATTGGTATAATATCGCGAGCAAATATAAACACAGACAACACTCCCCTCCTTGGTTGCCAATAGACTTTCCATTGCCAACTTTTTTGGCAGATGTAAATATTATTGCGAAGTTTCGAGACAAAGTAGTAAACAAGGAGCATTTTTGGAAGTTGATTGAAGCTGAAACTTCGTATAAAAGGGCATCCGACACATGGATCGGAAAATCAGAATCCAGCACGCATCCCGAAGACTTACAAAGACGGAAAAGTTCACAAAATCCCTAAGCCCAAGCCAAAAACTTTCTGAACCAAGAAACAAGAAGAAAATAATGGTGAGTAAAATTAAGTCTCTAATGCATCAAATATACCAATTTTTTGGTTTTTAAAGTTTTGATGGTATTCATTTCATTACTTGAGTTATTCAAATCTTTTCATGCATATTTTCCAGTTCCATTATTAGCAAATTTTATTTGACATTGCAAAATATCTTTCTTCTAGGACTCGCCAAATGCGTCAACTCCCAGCACGCCAGATGCCTGTAAGTCTACTTTCATAATTTTCGAAAATCAAACTACACTGAAATTGTCACTAGTTTAGTATGAATTTACTAATGCGCTAAACTATTTTGCTTATGAATTTACTAATGCGTTAAACTATTTTGCTTCTATTGTAGCAAAGACACCAAGATTCTTT
>JAQFYU010002236.1:0-12392 GCA_034694905.1 Ceratophysella granulata
GAAAATAGGATTATTGTGGCTTTCCACTAAAAATTAGTTACGTAGAACAGATGTGTAAATTAGGATTTGCGACTTACCTGTTGAGTATGAGAAGTGATGTCCGTAGTGATTGGAAGAATTTGTGATCTTCTCCTCATTCCATCAACTCTTCTTAGACTCATTCCTGATCCAGATTCCATTCCCGTCCCAACACTTCTGGTTCTGACAACTTTTCTATTCCAACCAAATCCTGGAATGGATATTGAAGAAGTAATTCTTCTCAAAGTTTTTGAAACTGAAGTTCGTAGACTCTTCATTCTTTCCTGAAAATAGTTGAAAACATTTTTTGTGAATGGATCCTGAATTCCAACTTCTACTACTTACTCTTTTAAAAAAAGTTTACTACAACTCAGGGTCTTTGCAAGTGTAAACAAATGTTCAGAGTGACAGAAGGCACGTGGAACTGAGGGCACTTGGCGAGGCTCTAGGGTTGACTTTAAGTGAATACAACTTTCTCCTGAATCAACCCGAACCTTTTCCTTTGAAGTTGGAAAGGGTTGTACTTAAAAGTTTGGAACTCAATCCTATTATTGGATACTTAAATTCTTACTCCAAATGAACTGCAAATACTTTTACGACCAGTTTCTGACATTTTAAGCCAGGTACTCTCTGAACTACGTCGCTGCAACTATTTAATTTGGACAAGTAGTGCTTTCTCCTTTCAAATTTAATTTCTGCTGTTCTCATAAAATAATTTGTATCAATTTCAAAATTGAAATCACTTCTATAAATATCCTAAAATTATGAACTTGTTGATCCGCCGCAGGTTGAAGGCACGTTACACGTCGTCCTAACAAAATCCGATTACAACTTTCTCTTTTAGCTTTCACCAAATTGCGCTAAATGAAAATAAATGAAAATATAGACCAGTGAAAACGTTTCAAGGGCATCTGTGCCACTGTATTTAATGTAATATGTCATTGTTACGTAATATATGACTTGAGTGCTGTGAGCTCTTAGCATACCTCGAGTATCTCTGGAAGGCAATGTAAACAGCATTACCCGTAGTTGAGAATGCGGGGAAGCGGAAAGAACAGGTTTAATAAAGGTTCTTGAAGGAAAGGTCGGTTTCTGTCTGGCTAAGCTGAGTCAAGGGCTCCATGATCAATCATCTCCAGCTTCAGTCTTCTGTAAAATGCGTGCCGTAACTATGGAAATTGCTTCTGCTTGACTCGACTCTGGAAATATTCCGGTACGGGCTTTCCACGTCCATTAGTCTAATTCCTGATTTCTCATGCAAACTAGATGTGTACTGTGGCTAAGTTATTTATAAACTGGGTAGATTTAGAGGAAATCGCTTTGAGCAAGCACCAAGCTCTCCACCTCCATTGTAAATGTATTAACCAGTAAGGAGTCTGCTTTAATCTAAGCGGAGTTCTTTGGAGCAGTGGTGTTTCTTGCATTAGATTATCATCGATCAAACCGCAGAAGCACATTGGCAATTGGCATACAAGTGTAAGCTTGCAGATGTCCCTATTGTATTTGTATGTTATGTTCTGTATTTCCGTGAAACACAGATATGTTATTTGCTTTCACCCACGCTTCCGGTTTACGATTACGAGCCGTGTTTTCCATGGTATTGTGTTTTTGGTTAACCCGCTCAACACAATATCCGGTAGCAATGTAGCGAACCAAGTTCGAAGATGGAAGGAAGCTAGATTGATTCAAAATTTGAATATTTTCTGCCAATGATTAATCCATGCAGAATAGGCTTCAAATGTATGATGCCATCCGTTTCACTTTTACAATTTCAATTTGGATTTTACATAAACCTTCAATAACACTGAATCCTAAAATAAAGGCTAATTATACCATGCTACATACGACCGCTGCGCCTGCTTCAAAAAGTGTGACAGACGGACAGACATACAGACGGACAGGACCATCCCATAAGACCTTTCTGGTCTAAAATATAAATTAGCTGACCGAAGAATCTAATGTTTTTTGGATGATTTTGACAAAACTAATATAATCCAAACTAAACCTAACCAGAATGGATGTAACTGCTTAAAAATTATCCAAATGATAAAAGCTAGTCAATTATTTATTCCCGATAACAATTTTATATTAATTTCAGACTCGAACGGTTTTAATTAGCCCCCAAAAAAGTTTTAAATTCATAATTTATGGTTTTATTCAACTAATTAAAAATATTGATAACTATAAACCTAGCTCAAACAACTGAAGCTCATAGTTTCATTAAAATACACAGTTAAACCAATAATGGTTCAATGTTCAATTCAATTCTAAAACTCTAATTATGAATTTCACATGTAATCTGATTGCTATAATACTGAGTGATGCGCATCGCAATGAGTTCCTCGTATGCATAAAAAGCTGAGTTTAACTTCAAGTTTGGCTTGTAGAATTTGATTTCCAGGGTGAATCCAAGTGGACGAAAGTTCTGTTGAACAAAATCTGGAAATGGTGCGTAATGAATGAAGACACTCCATTGGACCAATGGGCACTGGGCATACCGAATCCATTGAGCTACAAGCTCTTCCCGTCGATACCAATCCATATCTCCGAGCATTTGAAAGTCCCGATTAAGAAGTGGAGACTGTGGAACCATGTTGTACAATTCAGATGGACCACTAAATCTTGAAGCCACTAAGTGTCCTTTGTCATCCTTAGGTCGGGATCTATCTGCTCCATACCCACGTGCATTCATGGCCTCCATTTGTAGATCCGAATCTCGACCTGTGAAGCTCGTGCGGTGAAATTGCTCATTCGAAGATTCTGTTCTAAACCTTGCAACTATTGCTCTGGGTAGCTTAAAGTGTACCGGATACGAAATATCTGAATAGTAATACGTATGGACTGGATTATTGGCTTCGTTGACACGGATTTTCACTATATTTAGTTCCATATCCAGACCTCGCATTAAATTATCAAATTCTGTATTCCATATCTGGCGTTTGACCCGTGGATGGCTCAGTGGAATAAAGTCCAATGTAGCTGGACACGAGGAATTCGGTTTGTGTGTTGTTGGTTGTTCCGGATGCGCTGTGCTTGGGCAGCTGCATTCGCATTGAGTCGTTGTAGACTCAGTACTTGTAGTAACAGATGAAGGAGATTTGGTTGAAGGCGACGGGGCATTTGATGGTCTCGGGTCATCTTCATTTGGGTCACTTGAATCAAAAGATGATGATGGTGCATCATGCCCATTGCCCCCACCGCCACTGAAGCTTGGTAGACTTGGTATGCTCGGTATCCAGTTCCAGGGTAGAAGCCATGAAGGAAGAGAACCACTACTCCTGGAAAAAGAGGTAGACGAGGGTTGATTGATTAGGTTCGTTTAAATTAACATGTAAAATTATTTATATAATTTTATAAAAAAGATTAAGAAACAAACGTGATTATTACCAACATTTTTGACAAAAGTTATACATAAAAACTGTAAAACGCTTTCTATTTGTACATTACATTCAACTCAATTTATAAAGAATTTGACGTCATACCCAGTGTTTTGGGGGTGTTGATTGCTATCAGCTGGTATCTCTGGTTCTGGTATTACTGGCAGCTCGGGCTCAACATCCACAGAAACCGTGCTTAAAGTCGAATTTAGGAGCAGGTCAATTGGACTAACCTTCTCTGTTGAATTATTTCCGCTGCTTGAGTAAAAGTAAAAACCAGAGCCTGAACTCGTTTGAGGATTTGAATTCGAGTTTTCAGCAGATGTGTCAGTGGAGCTTGAGCCAAGGTCATTTTCATCACGGTCACGGTTGTCTGATGTAAACTGCCGATCACCCGAACCATTCATTTCAAGGTCATCCCCACCACCGCTGCCATATCTGACATGCCGATCGTCCTTAGCATTTATTTCAAGGTCATCCCCGCCACCGCTGCCATATCTGACATCCCGATCGTCCTTAGCATTTATTTCAAGGTCATCACCGTCACCACTGTTTGAAACCAATTGCCGATCGTCTGTTGTGCTTTTTTCAAGGTCATCACCGCCAATCATTTTTGAAACCAATTGTCTATCGACTTTAGCACGAATTTCAAGGTGATCATCGTCACCACTTCCAAAGCCATCATCGTCCTCACTGTTTGAACCAAATTGACCACCGCCTTTAGCACTAACTTCAAGGCCATCGCCGTCACCACTGCTTGAAACGAATTGTCGACCACTTTGACTACTAATTTCAAGGTCATCACCACTTCCATTGCCTGATGCGAAGTTCCAGTCACCTGGAGAACTAACTTCAAGGTCATTGCCGTTACCGCTGCCAGATGCGAAGTGCCAATCAGCTGAACCACTGATTTCAAGGTCATCACTGCCACCGCGACCTGATCCAAATTGCCGGTCATCGATAGAATCATCTCCGCTTCCGCTGCTAGTTCGAACTGTCACGTTTTTGGTGAAGTCAGACATTGCGGGTGTGGTTGCTTGGTTTCTAATTGTTCCAGGTATATCGTGACATAAACTAAATGATTTTTGACCCTTCAAGAAATACGCAATTAAAACCAGACCTTCGTTTCTCCATGTAACCTCCGCCTTGTTTCCTTCGCAGTTCCGCCCATTGTGCTCCACAATACATGGTTCATGGGTGTAAATGTAAAGTATTTTTCCGGTCAGAAAAGAATCCTCGTTGATGCATTTCCTTCCAAAATGTTGACCCAGCCCATTATTAAATATATATGGTATCACCTGGGTCATTTTTGGGTTCACTTGAAAATGCCAACCACGTCTGTAGCCCCCAGGACAAAATAAATGTAAAAAACCATTGTCAGTTCCACAGACACCAATTCTAGCATTTTGAAGAATTAGACTCAACGTAAGAAGACTTGGATCTGCATCTCGACGAATTCTTTGGTTCTTCACAGCCGGAAGTGAAATGGAATTTGCTGACTGACTAGGCGAACGGTAGAAATCTTCACAAAAACTGTACGACACTGCATGATTACGTTTTGTAAAGGATTTTTGGTTTAAGCAGAATCCGTTGGAATTTTTGATTCTTGTTACATGTCCATGTGATTCACAGTTGGATCCCTTGTGCTCAATAATGCAAAGCTCGTGTGTGAATATTAACGAAACATGTCCAGAGGCAAGGGAATCCCTGTTGACACATATGTCGGAACTGCTGAAGCTGTTTAATGCATTCGTCCGTGAAGCCTTCTCGTTTTCAATTCCAGAAACTTCAAAATGCCAGCCACGTTTGAAACCGCCTTCGCAGAAAAGGCTTCCGTTCGGCGTGTTTAGACCGCAAACACCAATAATGTTTGTTCCACAGACATTTTCTGCAGGTTGAGCGAAGCACGTGCAGCTAATTACTGTTACTACGAAAGCAGTAACACTGCTGATAGCATCCTTGTAATTAACACTTCTCCTCATGGTTGGTGTAGTAAATGTGTTTCACTGCTATGTTTTGTATTTTCGTATATTCCAGGAGTTAGTTTGTATTATTCCTCAATTCACCTGCAAATAGCTCATCTAGTTCGAATATTGTAAATAACCAAGGTTAGGCATTGGGTTCTAGAATATTAGTCGTGTTTTAGGATCCTAAAAGTGTTAAAGGTTCCTCAGTTCAATTTATTAGCGGCGCTGTTGTTGCCTGATTTTTATTTTTATTTAAAAAATATTAAATATTAGTATGTGCGCCGTTCGATTTTTAATGGTTCCTTATAAAAATCTATTAGTTTAAAACCTAGTTTATAAAATATTGTTGATGGTTTCTTCCTTAAAATTATAATTATTAAGGATTTTAATCAGAATCTATTAGAATTATTTTTTGTATTAAAACTAAAAGGCTTAAATTGATAAAGCATCCTGAATTAACATTGTTTAGTTTCTAAAAATGTTTAAAAAAATATATTGTAAAAACACTTTTAGATTTTTAGCCTTCAATAGTCTATTCAAAATTCAGAAATGAAAACCGGAATATAAAAACTTTTAGACCCGGTAGCCTAACCTTGGTTATTATAACTCAAATTAATTGGTGATGCTTAGTTGTGTTATCACGCAATGCCACTGCAGCGTAGCAAACTGACAATTTTATGAAAATAAGGAGACACTTTATAATGAATTTTGAGTTTAGATAATTTACAAATATCCCATATCAGTGTTGTTTGCAGCTGCCGCTATTCAAAAATCATAAGTTTGCACAGAGCGTGAGTCAGCATTAGCATATTCAACCTAAATTTTCTAGACATGAACATTTGAAGAGGTTTTATATCTATAAGCTTAAGGTCCTCGAAGTAAGAGTAAAAAACAAGCTCTATTTTTGCAACTTTTGGTAAGTGCATAAAAATGGGATTACATTATCAGAGTAAACATTGAGCATTATCCGCTCCTTGTTCCGAATTTAGTCAATAATACACACCGGCTGCATGATACGAATATTCGGTTTAATTAAAATAATATTTTAAAAAATAGGTTGAGATTCCCACCTTATCCAATCCACCCTGTATATTCTGAATTCTGAGTCACCAAAACAAATAGTGTACAAATCCCAGCTCTTCAAAGCTCCAGGTACAGTAGTTCGTCTCCTTGCACAATCGATTTTTTTTACCAACGGGTGATTGCATCTGTAACCTGCTGCATTTACACAGGGTACAAAAGTGATTCACATTGCAAATACCCAATCCGTTTCCCAGTGGCGAAATTCCTATTTTAACACATGAAATCATGAATATTGTGTAAACTTTGGTCAAGGCTTTGTAAGCATTTTCCGACTCAAGTGAATTCACATCGGGCGGATCTATCTCTGTTTGAGTAAATTCTGAGTGGTAGCCCGAATCGAATGGTTGAATGTTGGATATTGGATATAAGATGTAATACAAAGTAAAGAGTATTTCACGGTGATGTGGCGTCTATTGACTTTGGATTTGGATTTGATTTAAAAATCTCTGATTCAAAATAGGTTGTGAACCCAAGCACACCACGAAAGCTTCTGCTCTGTGCTCGTGCTCGGGTCATGTCTCTTCGGTGGTTTCGGGCTTCGATGGACAAAAATCCGTTACAATCCGGGTTCGTTAAAATTACATGATGGAGTGGGATTGGCAAAAGCTAAAATGGGCATCAGAATGCTTAAATATCCAAAAATATGCTTCACAATGCCAAAACATGTACAAAATATACAGTACAATGCTAATTTAAGGAAATATGCAACAAAATTTTATAATATGTTAAAATATGCAATAGAATGCTAAAATAAGCGAAAATATGCAGCATAATGTCAAAATAGACAAAAATACTGGAAAATGCTATTTGGGAAAAATATGCTGTACAATGCCAAGAAACACATTTGTCAGAAAACGTTGACCAAAAAATAAAGCTCGTTGACCGTAAAATGAGGGTAGACGTAATTATAAAATTTGATTTCAAAATGGCAAAATGGGTAAGATCTGAAATTAAGCTCTAAATTACTTGCATTGTAATGTAAATTCCGTATTTTAGACTAAAATAAGGCTTTTAGACAAATCAATCAAACATCAAAACTGACAAGAATTGAAAACTGATAAGTACTGTCAGACCGACAAAAATTAAATACACCCATTCAAATTACAAAACATAATTAAACGCCTGTACCAATTTTATTCATTAGTGAAATGACATTACACGATGTCACGGTGACACATGGTGACATTTGTATTTTACAGACATTTAGCATATGAGACCTCTTCCCTCAATCCAAACACGCGTCCGTTCGGAGTTGCAATGTCTGTAGTATCAAGTGAGTCTTTCTTGAGGAAGTCAAGTGACAGGATCGATCCAGTAAAAAGTGGTCCCAGATTAGCATCCAATACGGTCCAGGTGAACGGTTTCCTGAAAACAATTAATTTCTCAGCTAATGAGTCAGACGCAGCTGACGGAGCAGCCGGTGCGGTATCAGCTCCTTTCGTGGCTGGAGCTGGGTCCACTGCGTTTCCACCATCCGAAGTTTGTGAAATAGCTCTGCCAGAACTCTTGGCTAACTCTTGCTTGAACAGATTTGCATTATTGACTTGAGCACCTTCAAATATGGAACCATGAATGATCATGACTTTGAATGATTAGCATATTCCTTAATTAGCACATTATTAAATTAACATGTTTCAGTCAAACCTGTCACAGAAAGAGCTTCCAACTTGTCTGCACTAAATGAAACGAAGGTTACTTCATCCAGGAGTTGGAGAAAATTCTCCGCCTTCTTGAAATCGCACTTGGTATATCCACTCTGCAAGTAGAGACGGTCGAACAAGTTCATTGCATTAATCAAATAGGATTTTTGATCATAAGATTTGAGCTTAAACAAGCTTTATAACAAACAAAAATATGTATTTTTTTAAAAAGAAGTTAAATGCCATTATAAAATTCGTTCGTTAGCCAAGTTTTTAAACCAACATAAATACTCAAAAAGTTGCAAATTGGGAAATTATATTATGCTATTAAACGTCAAAATCTGCATAAAAATTATAAATGCATAATATGCACAACGATTATAATGGCATCAAAATATGCAGTAAAAGTGTTAAAATCAGAATCTATTTTTAAAACTCAAAAGTATGAAAAAACATTAGCAAGGCATCGAAATATACAGTAAAAGTGCTAAAATATGTTATAACATCAAAATATGCACTAGAATTAGAAACCCATCAAAATATAGGAATCTACACTAAACCTTGAAATATGCAAATATGCACTATATCCTTAAAAGACACAAAAATATGCAAATCTGCGCTAAATCCTAAAAATATGCAAAAATATGAAAATCTGCTTTAAATCCTAAAAATATGTAAAAATATGCAAATCTGCACTAAATTCTTGAAATATGGCAAAATATGCAAATCTGCTTTAAATCCTAAAAATATGTAAAAATATGCAAATCTGTACTAAATCCGAAAAGATACAAAAATATGCAAATCTGCATATTCCATCTTTAAAATATGCAAACGTATGCAAACCTGTACTAAATCCTTAAAATATGCAAATGCAATATAAAATTTGGTCATTGGAGCTAGTCCGGTGTGAATCTTAAGTGTAAAAAATTAACAACTAACCCCCGAAGAAATTGTTTTTGCATAAAAATTCATACATTTTCCAAAACTCGGAGAGTGGCACTGAAGACTGGAAGCTGAATCCGAACGGAGCTGACATTGAGTAGCTTGGGTTCATCCACCGTCTCCGACTTGAGTGCTTCAGCAAGATTATTAGGAAGTACAAGAGACAAGCCTCTTCTTTCATTCTGAAATTTATCGACAAAAAGTAATTATCAGCTCAAGGCTAATGCACTTAATACTTCGTAGCGTATGTCATCTGATCAGGAGCACTGAGCTGGAAAAACAATTTCTAGGGAAAAGCTTCCAGGATTTTGCATAATTAGGATGACAAAAAATAATGGATCCAACGGTGAATCCATAACAGCCTACTACAACCTGAAGCCTTTTTCCAAAAGACTCAAGGAAATTCGATCCGTGCAACAACTTTGAAACTATGGAAATATCAGTACTATCCATTGTTCAATAATTTGGTTACCTTGAACGGTAAGATAACTTCTACGCCTTGTTTGGATTCAAACACTTGAAATTTCCCAGCCACTTCAAACATTTCCACATCGTCTACGTCGTTGAATTTGGCATTTGGGAGTTTCTTGGCAGAAGTTGGCCAGGTTCCCGTAAAATGAAGAGTGTTGACGAGTAGGGCCTTAGCGGCAGGTGAAAGTGTTTCATCTAAAATTGTAGACGAATTTTCATTTAAATTAAAGTTTAAATTTTACTTTTTTCAGAGAATTTGATACAAACCTTTCGGAATATATCCATCTTCTAAGGGTGTGACAATTTTCTTGGCTAAATTGGCGTTAATTGTGGAAACAGCATCTTTGGACTTCAAGTCTGTGTTGACGAGTTCGACCTTGAGTTCTTTCAAACCTGGTGAAAGTTCCACTTTGTCAGATGTGAAGATTGCATTTGAAATCTGGATGTCAGTGTCCTGAAATGAACGAAATTGTTATACACATAAATATATTTAAACACGCGTCATTAGTCTACTTTCGAAGTTTCAGATCTCGTGAAGCTGTTCTTGAATTTCAAAATAACTGTTTTAATAATAGGCTCACTACAAATAAATTCGATTCTCGCCAAAAAAAAATCGCAAAAATTGCTGTTTCAGCGCAAAAATGACCGTTTCACGGCAAAAATCACCGTTTCATCCAAAAATGACTGTTTCGCCGCAGAAATCACTGATTCACAGCAAAAAAAATTTATGTTTCACCATAAAAACGACTGTATCGCATCAAAAATGACTGTTTCACCGCAAAAATCACTGTTTCACCGCCAAAATGACGGTTTCACTGCAGAATTACTGTTTCACGACAAAAACCACTGTTTCACCGATAAAATTACCGTTCCACGAAAAATCATTGTTTCACCCTAAAAATGACTGTTTCGCTGCAGAAATTACTGTTTCACCGCAAAAATTAGTACTTCATCGTAAAAATTTCTGCTTCACCTTAAAATGACTTTAAGTTAGATAAGGGTAAAAGCTCGTGGAGAATTTCTGTAAACTCTGCGACCAGTTTAAGAATTTTAATTCAGCTTAAGTAAGGTTGCGTTTGCCCCGCGGGCATCTGTAGAATAATATTCCAATTTATAAAGCTACACCGGAATAAGTTGGTCTAATGATAGAAAATGCCGAAATTGACGCTCAACAAAGTTATTCGGCGGTCAACTTAATTTAGCGCGAGAATAGAATTTATTTAAGTTGAGCCTAAGCATAAGTCCATGGAATTTATTATGAACGAGCAAATATCCCGATCTACGATTCGGTAACTTTGGAGGTAGCAATTACATGCATTGAATATTAGTAAAAGTTGCGTAAAAGGATCAGTTGATTTTACCCTGGGAGTTTATGGGAGGTTGCAGGTGGGCGCATCTTTCCTTACCGCAGCCTTTGTCTTTGACTTACTTTTTATACATATAGGAGTGACAACAACGTAGGAAACACCTCCCCATCCTTGCCTTCCAATTTCCTTGATGGTTACGCTTGTGGTTACGCGGTTACACTTGTGGCTACGCTTGTGGTTTCGCTTGGTTACGCTTGTAGTTACGCTTGAAGTTAAGCGTCTACGCTTGTGGTTACGCTTGTGGTTACGCGGCTACGCTTGTGGTTACGCTTTTGGTTACGCGGCTACGCTTGTGGTTACGCTTTTGGTTACGCTTGTGGTATGTTTGTGGTTCTTGCCTGTGTTTAGCCATACAATGCAATTAAGTTGAACAGATAGGTTGCCATGAGAGCCCGAGCCCGAGCCCCAACATAAAATGCATGTTGACAATAAACAAAGTTGAAATGGAGCGAGCGTTAGGAATTCAGATAAGTCCATGCACTTTGCATAGGGAAAGTAAACTTTGACCCGGGGTCAATGTTGGGTCAATTTTGGGTCAAAGAAAACCGGCCTACAGTCTGAACGGAAAAATTAGCTAAATTTTAAGGTATCATGCATGGATGTAGCTTAAGTAGTTTGGGAGGAGATACTGTACACACACACACACACACACATACATGTGTACAGATCAACGTTTTTATGTAAATGGATTACCTTCGTGAGTTCATTAACAACATAGGCAAAAGAAGCCGGAACATTCTTTGGAGCAGTTTCCAAATACTTGTCAAAAATTGGGACGGACAACGGCCACGTTTTCTCATTGGCTATAGCCAAAATGCTGGCCAAACCAAAAATAGAATCCGCGTCAGCTCCGCCTGAAGAAGTAAACGGAACAGCAGCTGGACCTGATTTTGGAGCCTGAGATTCGCCTTCAGCGCTCTGTTGAATTGAAAACATCAAATTGGCATATTTCTGTGAAAATAATTATGTTTCAATTTTAAAGTGCATACTTCTAATGTACGAAGAACGCCGGCAGAAAAGTTGAAGTAGGTTTGTCCTAGTAGCAGATCGTTTCCGACTGGAAGTGCAACCTGATCTCCATGACACGTCTCAAGCACTGCTACGAATGAGAGGACACGGAGAAATACTTGAAAAGACATTTTAATATTTGAGCCGGTGCAGGACTAAGCGCCTCTTCACACTTCCAGTGAACTCAGGAAAAACTGAGGATTTATGCTCCAATGGAACATTTATAGGTTTTCAAAAATTGGAATGTATAGCTACTCAATAGGTTTATGACCATTGACCATGAACATCTTAATGTTAAGGTACTATTGTTGGTCCACTTTCAATTATGACTTCTCCGCTAATTACCAGCTGGAAAAGCAGGGTCACTAATTACCTAATTAACATGCATTTCACAATACATGTTGTGAACTGTCAAGGTAAGCCGAGCCCACAGAAGCGGAGATGAAGTCAGTGGTTTCGGGGAAAAGCCTAATTTTGGTGTTTGGATTTCGTGTGGATAGGTCCTAATTAAGCTAATTC
>JAQFYU010002237.1:0-12389 GCA_034694905.1 Ceratophysella granulata
TCTGTCATCTGTAACTCCGTAAGTCGTTGCCCAGTTCCCATTTTCAATTATCAGGTCACACACAGCAGATTATTTCATTGGGACGGTCAACAGTTTGTCGGGTTCAAGAATATCAGTTGCGATTTGCGATTCCAAGTCAATCACATGAGAAACAGCGCACGTGATACATGATATGTAAGTCTCTACATAGTTAATTTGTATTAGACACAATAATGACTTATGATTAATGATGAATGATGAATGATGTTGATATTATACATACATAACGTAGCCTACAAGTGGCAGGTGACAGGCCAGGCTATATATGATACAATAGTTTTTTATCTATAAATCATACAATAATTGTTCATGTGAGAGAAAAATCTTACATGTTAAAGTGGCAAATGTCCAGAATGCCCAACTGGGTATTGAGTCTTGAGTCTATATTTATATACACATGCCTTCAGTACTAGGACTACGTCAGGCATTCGAACAACATCGATAAGAAATTCTAAGTTTTAAGCACAAATGATGGGTTTGTAAAAATATACCCAGGCGGATAATTGTGGTACCCTTTTCGGCTGGTACAGCGAGGGTTAAGGAAATATAGACGAAAAGAGCACTTACTTACATGTACTATTAGTTTTCTAAAACGTCGCCCAAACACCTGGTCTTGGTCCATTGGTGCAATTTGTAATGTACCACGAAGCATACCTTCCCTTCGCCTTCAGCCTTGCACGCGCGACAGTTTGCAGAGATTGGTCCATATACATATATGTATGTAGATAACATAGGTAGAAGTTTAATTTGTTCCACATTCTTTTCATATTATTTAGAATTCAAAATGCAGAGCGGAAGTTCAACACGACTGAGTTCGCCATTGAGTGGAATCCAGTCTCCTTCCAGCTTTTCTTATGGTCGAGCACCCTCATCGCTGCCTTCACCAGCTACGCATCGGTATGTCAATGTCATCGAGATTAACTTTTATAATCCAAAGTTAATAGCCTGCCTCTGCTTTAGTATTGACAGTTATTCATTGTAATACCTGCATATAAAAAAAACATATACAAAAAAAAACGATGTAAAAAAGGTACAAGTTTTTAGCGTGCGATCCGGCCGGAGCGCACACTAAATCAAAACCAAAGATTTTTTTGATTTAGTGGGCGATCCACCTGCATCGCATGCTAAAATACCTAAACCATCTTCTGCTTTTTAATATTCATAATCATAAGACTAATGGTAAGACTAAATTAATGGTACCAAGTAACCACTTGAAAGCAGAAATAGTTCTGCTTCAAGTTCTATTTTTCAAGAATTTTCAGATAGATGAAGATTTTATGACGTACAGATATTTAGATGTAGAATCTAGTTACACACTACACAGTATTTTAAACTGGCGTAAAAAGTATTCTGAGCTTACTAAGTATTGACTGTTTGTGTAAACTATTATTGAATAAGACATTTAATTTGCATTCTATTTTCTGTGCTCTGTACTTGGTTCATTCAAATTAGTCTCATGATTAACACAAATAGACAAATATCAGAAGATATAAAGGTAGTTTAGCGTGCGATCCACCTGAATCAAAAAATCAAATCCTAAATCAAAAAATCTTTTGTGTGCGATCCGGGCTAAACGTGTACCTAAAAACACCATACATTCTGATTCTTCTGATACAGTCAACCTCTATGAAAAATACTTAACCCAATTTATAAAGTAGTGAATGAATTACGTGTCGATTATATTTAATTTCTGATTTCTAATTCTATGGGGAATATCCCGGTAACATGCTTCCATCCAGTCCGATGAACTTGTATCCCTTATCCATATGCCTCTCTTCCTCTTCGTCCAACCGGCTTGGACTGAATACAATGGATCGAAGAACACAATCTCAGCTCGATGAACTAGCTAAGCCCCCAGTTAGAGCATATTTCAGCGCACTACTTTCTTTGTCCTGTTCTTTGCTCAATAGTTTCGCTGATCGAGTCGCGATGCGCGTCGTTAAGTATTATATTAGAGATTAGATCAATTTTCAATTCAAGTGTTGTAGGATACAATGTCTTTTAAAGTTCTCACTTATCTGGTTGTATTCTTATCTTACAGAGGAGGATGTATGACTGCTGCAGCGAAGAGATACAAGTATCTCAGACGAATCTTCAAATGTCATCAAATGGATTTTGAATTTGCGATCTGGCAAGCAATATATTTAATCCTATCACCGCAGAAAGTCTACAGAAACTTTCAGTATAGGAAACGTAAGTGTTTACTTACAACTCAATTTTATAGCTTGGAAACTAAGAATAATCTTGACATTTGGCTTTCTCAATTAGAAACAAAAGATCAGTTTGCACGTGATGATCCAGCCTTTCTTGTACTACTTTCTATATTTCTTCTGGGTAAGTATTTTACACAAGACACGCTACTTCATTATCGAAGTGGATGCTTAGAAAATGTATTGTGCAGTATCAATTTCATTATAATGTACTTCAATTTATTTAGTATCGTCTGTTGGGTTCGGTGTTGTTCTCCGACTGTCGTTTATCCAAACATTCTTTCTATTCATGTACATCGTTGTCGTAGACTGCATTCTTGTTGGAATTACAATAGCTACATTAGTCTGGTAAGCAAACCGGAAACAGTTGACCTGTTATTATGAACATCAAGTTATCAATATCAACAGTTATGTAGTACTAACAACAATTGCTTGCAGGTTTATATCTAACAAATACTTACTGAAGCCTGGAGTTGCACAGGAAAACCGTGTTGAATGGGGCTATTGCTTTGACGTCCATTTGAATGCCTTGTTTCCACTCCTTGTGCTTCTTCATGGAGTCGTTATACTTCTCTATCACGGTACGTGCAATTGTTCATGCTCTAAGATTTGGCAATATTGTCCAATCAAATGTCATGACAAGAATCTTGACTTAATAGCTGTCATCGGCCACGAGTGGACAATTTCGATGGTGTTGGGAAACACGCTATGGCTAATGGCGTTGGGATATTACATTTACATCACTTTCCTGGGATTCTCGTCACTCCCTCAACTCCGAAGTACGAAGATATTTCTGTATCCATTAACAATTTTATCCCTGGTGTACGTCGTAACACTTCTTCTCGGATGGAATATTTCAACAACGTTGATGAATTTCTATCAATTTCGTGTCTTGTGATAACTGATAGCCTTCAACAATTCGATTGAGTATTCCCGCATTGTTTAGCATACCAATACCAATAGATAATTATTTACGTTACGCTAATTGGAATTAGAAGAAACCGTGAGGAACACTATGACTACGACTACTCATTCTGATTTGGAATAGACAAGTCATTTATTATTGAACTGATTGTTGCTGAACTATTATATTTACAAGGGTGTTGAGTGAAAGACAGCAACTAACTTTCGCAAATAGCTTGTATACATAGTATAGCTAAGTTGAATGTATCGTTTTCTTATGCTATAGACGACTAAGTATCAGAAAACATATTAGAACAATATTTCCACCATAACAAAATCATGAATTCTGATTAAACTAGCATAACAGGTACAAACCACTAATATCAGTAGCATACAAAACAAACTATAATATTCTGTAGTGGGATATCACTCATTTACTCAGATCATACTGGTTTAAAAACGGAATCAAGTGAAAACAACCCCAAGTGAGAATGCGGTTGTAATTTTTTTTAAATGAAATACGAAAATAGGTTCAAGATAGTTGAGTAAGTCCCGTGCTTCCTGAGTTGTGAAGATGCAACTCACAAGAAATAGTGAGTTGCATCTTCTAAGTATATCATGAAATGAAAGCTCCCTCAGATTTTTGTTTGGGATGTGCCGGGACAAGTCAGGCTTTGAGTTGGTTGAACAATAATATTGTTACAGTATTTCTTCTTTAAATAACCTTAAAGTAGCATTTCGGCAGTGGTATTCTGTATTATTAGTACACGTACTGAATTTTTAGTTGAGACTCAAAAAGCTCCTTTCAATTTCTATGTAAGTGGTATACATATTTGTATTTTTCTATTTCTAAGCCTGAGTAGGAATTTTTGGTCTTGTGCAGCTACATGAACATTTTTGTGAGGCTTCTCCTTGACTAAGTCATGACTTTAGAGCTCATCTGTGTCTTTCTCGTCTTCTTGAATATCCTTCTTCCCAATCAGCTTGACAGGTTTATACTTTCCACTTGGAACTGGGAATATGAAACACAGAAACCATTTGATATTTGGAATACAGATTTTCATCGTGGAAATACATGTCTGCATATTATTACCTTGGGAAGCCTGTTTCTCAACATTGTACTTTTTAGCTACAGGGACGGGTTTGAGACACCAGTAGTGAATTATTAGGAAAAGAATGCAGAAGAGGGCTGAGATAACCGCACACGTTCTCAGCAAGTATTCCTTGGAGATGTAACTCAGCCCAAAATAGGTCAACACTCCGCCAATGCCACGACCTGGAATACAAAAACAGATACAACATTAAGCTTTGTAGTTATATGGCAAGCTGTGCAAATAAATCAAATGGAAATTAGTTTGAGGCTTGAGCCATAAAGTTTATAAATTCATGTACTGAGCAGCAACTTCAAGATTAGCAGCATTGAATTTGATGCGTATAATATAATAGCATTCGGCATTAGCTAATGCACAGTGAACTCCGACAAACTTCATTTTTTGCTCAATTAGAAATTGAAGTACAGTGACTTGTATATCCATGACGGTGACGTAATGCTGAGCTTTATCATTAATCATAATTTATTCCTTCCACACACTGATAGTCAAAATTGCAATAAAAAGTTCAATGCATTCTGGGCATTAGGCTGACCAGTCTGCACTCCTGGTAACAACCGTGTGGTTTTCACTTCAAACTTCTCTCTTGTCCTTGAACCCCTCTTAACTCTCCACAATTCACAATAGTCTCATAGTTTTTTTCTCTTTTGTTTTCCGCTCGGTGAGCTTCGGGGTATATAATTAAAAGTGAGAAAGCTCAAGAGATGGGCGTATTATCGGGATATTATCAAGCTTTATTATCACATTATACAAAATATAAAATGGAACAAAAAACGAAAAATTGTTTCATGCCACCATCATTTTACAATAACTGAGATCAAATTCTTCGTGACTGAAATGTCAATTTTGATAATTGTGAACCAGGCGTTTATTCGTGATTTAGACGATTTTAAAGTGGAAATCAATTTTTAGTAACATGGTGTGCAATGAAATTAAACAATTGCAATGCAACTTGTTGCTAACATGTAGTTTCAACATTTGTTTTGCGGACAATTATGCGATGGTCACTTGCGCTATTCAAATTAATATGCAATTCATAACTGGAATCTCAGCTCCCAGCTACTGAATCACCTGCTAATTTGAAGGAATTGGTAAAGTACTCGTACTTACCGACACAGCAGTAGAGAATGACTATGACTGCCTGACATGTGGCGACGAGACTTCTCGGAGCAGAGTTATGCGTGGTAAAAGACGCAGTGACCCAGACCATGACAATGGAAAATGTGTCCATGGCTTTCAGAAGAAAACTCCATTCTGCTGCAGCGTCGTGTAGATAGGCGTATCCTGCAACGTAAATTAATGACAAGATTAATGGAAAATATATGCTGAATCCGAGGTGCTCGACACTCGGCTATTCTAACAAAAGCGCTTTCTTTTACGAAGATAAAACACAGAAGGTAAAAGTGAAATTGGGGAACAGGATGAACATATTCATGGGTAGAATGAAAGCAGGAGATGACTATGCATTTTATAATACATCCCCAGTAAGTCAAATTGAAAAAAACAAATGACAGCGATGAAATCTGGCTACATAGTATCTATTGTATTTGTCAATTTTATAGCAATAGCGTAGCTTAGGTAGCCTATTATCTTCCTTGTCGTGGGCGACTTAGTCAAAGCCTGGATGGAAAGAAGCTCCAGCTCCATGTGCATTTGTATTCAGGCAAACAGTATCAAAATTCAAAATCGACATTTTAGCTAATTATTGATGTTACTTTCCAGATGGATTTGGATGTATTTTCCAGAGAGATGCTAATTTGTCTTGTTTTTGCTTCTCTAGTGTATTTTCAGTTTGATATTTAATAATTTCAGTATTGATTATCTTTCCTCATCATGCTAATGCAATAGAAACGAAAATATTACACGTGAAAAAATGCTGAACATTAGCTATGTATAGCCATTTTCCTGTCCATTCTGGTTCGCGAACCAGTGCCATATATATCATATATTATAATTTCGGGAAAACAGAAACTACGGAAAACTTGTGACAACGAAATGCTGAAACGGATACAGGCTTGACGCTTGAGTGACAGTTTTTATAGTTTCCCGTGGCGAATCCGCGCAAATATTGAAGTACTCGTACTCGTACAATCATAATTTTCTGAGGAAGCCAAGCATATTGCCAATTGCCACTCAGCCTTACTCCTCTTTGACTGACGTGAAGTAAGCTGATTACTGCTTACCTGTAAACTGGAGTGAGAAGATGACTAGGGCGATGCAGAGGATATTGTGATGCCCACAGTAATCAATTACTCTCTCCACACGAAAGATGAAGACAATAGCTGGACCCACAGTGGCCACAGCACCAAGTCCAATAACAAGTAGCGACCCGCCGACATTCTTGATCTGATAATATCCCAATACATCCACCATTCCTTGAAAGCAGCCCAGAACAATAAGTAGTGCAAAGAAAAGTGCGGTTTGCCCTCGGAGTGACCATCTTGTTAGCATTGGACGAATAGTAGCAGGCTTTGGAACCCATTCCGCATGATACGTCAACGTGCAAGTCAGGATCGATGACAAGATTAGCCACACCGAAAATGCTAAAATATATTCCAAGCTCCTGTAAATAAGAATATTGCAAGCATATTATTTCAATCCTATTTCGAACTCACTCCAAAATTCCAAAGGCTCGTGAGACACAATAGATCTAGTAATATTACACGAACAGCGTGAGCGTGACGTTATGCCCGAATAGTAGGGCCTGTGGCCTGTAACATGTCATTATCTCTCCGTCCCCAAAATAGCCATAATGTCGTCGGCGTCGTTATTGAATTCATATAGAACGGGGTGACTGTTCCGCACCGTAGGACTTCAATTACTGTGTTGCAGTATTTTATGTGCACCTTCTTCTCCTACATTAGTCATGTACAAATTCGGTAGCACATGCTTCTTGAAAGATTCATAGTCGGGTGAAGTATTCATGTAATCACGGTTTACCTTTGATGGTAGGGTTCGGTTATGCACGGCATACGAGTACAATTATCTCAGTTCATAGTACATTATTAATGGAGATTATAATATTAAGCTTTTCCTATAGAATCGAGTAGGCAGACACGCTTGCAGATCAGACTGCTTAGAGCTCTGTAGCCTCAAAGAAATACTGTATAAGCTTTTAGTCTGACAAGATATCGATCCTGACTGAAGTAAATACAGCATTTACATTGCAATTTGATAGTCGATATATCCTGAGAGAAGCTTTTAATCTCCCAGGGGATTCTCGTTCTTGCTTGACTTGATTCCACCGCAACATTAGCATCAAATAATATGCTAGAGCTTCATTTCATTACACTGACCATGTATGTGCCAGGAGGTCCTGACCAGTAGCCTGGATGCATACCCCTTCTATATGATTTTCCAGATAATTAGATTCACTAACCATGGGAGTGGTTCCCATCCGGATGATTTGATGGTTTCGAAGAGGAAGGCAATGAGTGGCGTGAGAATAGCAAACCCCAAAGTACCGAAGATCATTTGGAATCCAAAGTAGCTCCCGTGCTCGTGCTCATGGGCCATGGACAGCACTGCCGAATTCAACAGTCCAGCTGCTGAGATCACAAACATCTATACAAATCAAAGAGAGAGTGACTGACGTTAGCATTACGAATAATGGGATTTCCATAATTACTGTGGTTGGTCTGCACCGAATAGAAAGGAACGTGAAAAAGGCAACATCTCCAATTGTATCAATTGTTGGGCATATTGATTTCCCAATTCGTTCAACCCCTGACCACAGTCCACGTCCACTCTACAGTGAGAGGAAAGGTTGGTCTATTGTTCGTAGACCATCCATTTGACTTAGCTCAGTCCATTCAATTCATACCAAATATTCTGGTATTTTACGTGATTTATTCCTTTCCAGAGCTATTTAGCGCTGTCTATCTCACATTTCAAGTCATAAAATGATACTTATTTATCAAACTGTTGTGATCGTCGAACAGGAGCCTACTTTATGGTTCAATATCATATCATGGAAAAGAGCCGCAGCAACGATTTCACTGAAATGTTGAATCTCTAACACAATTATGACGAGCGCGTAAAAATTAGGAATACATACATGTGTTAGGGGATACTTAGGAGGGTCAGGCGCATAGCGTATAATCACAAATTTCTTAGCCTCATCAACATTAACCATCAACTGGATGTAAAATTCGTTCTTTTCACTTTCTCAAGAAATAGAAGATCTGATAAACGTAAAAGCTGGGCTGCAAGCATTTTTAACATATTTGCTTTTTGCATAAAATAGAATACCAAGTACCAAGAAAATATCTACATATATATTATGGCCATTGAATTACAAAAAAGGAAATCTGGAATGTTTTTTATAAATATCTCAAAACAAAAAACAACCCCTCCTTGTCTTAATGGGAAATGCACTTTCCGAAATAAGTATATCATTTTTGAGACCTTCAGATCCTCGTAGCGCATGCATACGGTTTACTGTATTATGCATATCCAATAATTAAGTACGTCTACGCACCGAACTCATTAGCAGTTAATGATGCACACCCTATTTCCGTTTCTGCATCGTCGACTAGACTATTATGTACCTTTAGAAATATCCCTGGTACGCATAGCTGTCACTTTTTCCATTTAGCGCTGAGCTGTCGTCGTCTCAGTTCCATTATTTTGAACAAACTCAACAATTTGTTCTATACTCCAAGACATCTTCGAGATTATGAACTACATCTTTGAAAGAATGGAAGATCGTACCGTTCCGAGTGCATGAATGACGAGGAAGAGGATGAAGGAGACCATCCAATTCAAGTAGTCATCCCGACATACCCACTGGTCCACTTCACTCACATCCCACTGGAGCTCACAGGAGACGTGGCAATAAGGACCGGGCAAAGGGGAACAGGACAAGAGTGATTCCTCAGTGCCTTTGCTTCCAGAGTAGGCTGGGTAAAGATAATAAAGTTTAAGTGCCGAGTTACATAATCCAACGTTTAAACACATGCCACATTTCCCAACTGCAAGTACCGGATTCGGACTTGTAAGTCATAAAACCGGAAGTATGGACAATGGGCTACGAATATCAACAACCCTTCCATTACTGGTATTGGAGTTTGTACCTTATGTTTATGTATAACATGCAAGGCATTTTCCTTTTTCCTTTCCCGACTGAACTCTGCATTTTCACAGATATACAGACGAGAACGTGTATCACAGGTATTACCAGCAATTGGGACCGGACGGACTTAGGACTATTTTTACTACTTGCTCATTTTGACTATAAAGATTCCCCAACAATTTTTGGGACTAGAGCTCTGAACCAACGCACTCTTAAATTATTCGAGCCAGACAGAATTATCCTTTGAGCTCTTCACGCAAGCCTGTATTTTTATGAGTTCCTGTCCCAAGATCCAAGATCCCCAATCCAACTAACAGAACACAGAGCAACAATAGAAGAGAGCATCTTTCCATTGTGTAAACGACTTTCAACCATGACCTTCCACTCCACTCTGCAGGGCGCTCTGCAGCTTTATCTCTCACTTCTCACTTTGTCCCGCTTTCCACCCGAACCCGAAACCCGAAACCAAACCGTCATTCACATTGAATTAAATTGTTTAACTAAATTGAATGATATGACCGGCCTGCTTCGTGTTATGTCAACCTCAACCTATGCTTCGAGCGTCGTACAAGTAAAGATTACACCGGGGTCGAAGTACTTTGCCTTTTGCCAAGTTCAACTTCTTCGGAACTAAAGGTTTAAGTAAAGGTATTTATTTAAAAGTTTGTTTGACCGATTCCGGTTAGAAAAATAATCAGAGAAAGATGTCTTCCCCAGCCAAATAGGGAAAACGGAAAATGTGTGATTAAAAGTATTGATTTTACAATGAAAGGTTCCAGATGTCGCTCTTACAATAAAACTCTTGAACAGATTTCTCGTTTAGCACATGGCACATCCAATCGCTTAATGTGAGAAATATGTAGGCCGAAGTTCGATTTGAGTCAAGGGGTATAGCGCTTTCAAATTCCAACCATTATGCTATGGAAGAAAGTAGCCTGCCAAGTAGTGGAACATAATACGGAGCTAGAGTTCCTTCAAGTAGAATCCATGCATTTCAGTAGCACAGACGTTCTGGACTTTCAGCTTTGACATTTCTTATGCGAAAGGTCTTAACTGTTTTGGCGTATATGTTCGGCACACGTTATCCCCAGTACTGTTTGACATGCAATCGGTCTTGGTCTTGCTCGTGCATCCGGTCCTGGGCGCTTCTGCTCCACTAGTCTATAATATGTATAATGCTAATTACAAGTATTGGGCTGGGTTTTAGGCTCTCAGTCCAATGTTAAATGCTAATTCTAATTCTACCCTACGCCGATAGTTCAGTTCCAAACGAGCCTAATAAAGGGTGAGTGACGCATTTTTATGAAGTCTCATTCAGCTCACTCTTGTTTTTACGCCGAACGTGCTTCACAGAATATGAGCCAATTATGGAACATGGGGTACCTGATGAAGTATGCTGCATGTAAGTAATCAATTCCCAAAATAAATTCTAGAATCGAATATTAATTCAAATTCTAACTACTACAAAGTTCAGACACAGGCACTATCAGGTGCCTGTGTACCACACCCAGCATAAGTAAAATAATACTGAACGTTGTTACGGATACCTCCAAACAGAAGCTTGAAAGATTTCAGTAAATATACGCCTTTAGGAATACGTAGTGCCCGAGCACCTGCAAGAATCCCGGGGTTCTGCAGTCATTAACTACAGCCATTCCGTTTCGTATTCGTTCGTAACTCGAGGGATGGAATTTAGCATATGGTAACTTCCTTTTACATTCTATAGTAATTATTTAGATTTGACACTGACGATTCTCGATTCTCGAAATATTTCGGCTCTGCAAAAATTGGTCAAAGCTATACGAGAATTCTGTGAAAGGGTGTCAACTTTTGTTATGCTTTACAATTCTGTCATAAGTTTGCACGTTAAATGCAGTGCGGACGATGGTGAATCACGAATATTCCAAAAGTGCGTTTTGCGGTTGTTTAACGGAAACGGAGTATATAAAATATCAAATATCCCTGAAATGTTGCTTACCCATTAAGGGATAATGACATTTTCCATCCCCATCTATTTCGGTGTAACCCGAGATGTCCGAAACTTGAAGATTAATATTGATGTCTCCCTTCTTCTTGTTAAACACATGACAAAGTGGTCTGTATTTTTCTTTGGGATACAAGTTGAGACAGACATGCGGAGGTGGACCGCTTCGAGGATCATCTTCATCGTAGTTCGGATAGTCAGCTTCGGGTGCAATTTGAGCGGACGCAAGAATTGGACTTCCTCCAGTATTATAATCCTCGGATCCGTCCGTTGGATTGGAAGTGTTTCTTCGGCTTGTGCTTGCGCTCGCTCTTACCTAATAAATGGATCATGATCATGAAAAATGGAAAATGAAAATTTGAACTCAGAACATTGAGTGAGGTTTTATAGAACAGGGCCTAGAATAGAACGCATTCCAAGTCATCCACATCCACAATTTTAATGAAAACATGCCTGTGGAATATTTGACCTTTGGAGATTAGATGTCGGGAACAATGAATCATAAGCTTAAAGAAAGTTTAAAGGAAGTTCCAACTTTGTTAGCCTGTCAAGTCAACCCCGGATAACCCAACCATGCTTGTTGGTTTTTATAGTTTCAAATGTATCAAATGCCCAGGAAGTAGGGAGTTCATTTACTATTAATTATGCTAATTGAATTGAAACGCACATTGCGAACTACACTTTTAAGGTGGACTAGTGGACTGGTATAAGCTTCAGATCTGAACTCCGTTCCGCACGAGTAAAACTTGCAACTGAAGCCAGACTTTTACGAGTTAACGCGCCCGACTCAGACGCTGCATGACAATGGAACATCCAATCGTATTAGTAATTAGAAACGAAGTACCACTACATACAGAACAGAGAGACAGACGTAAAACATACATCATTTCACATATGCGACCTCAGAGTTAGTTCTTGATGGTCATGTTAAGTAAATTAAACGGAACGATTCGGATTCGCTACGTACTTTCTATTTACTTTCCAGATCACACGAAACGAACCATGAATTTGGGTTTCGTTTGTTCGTTCGAAAAAGTAAGGGATAATGGGGTGCATTGCATTGTATAGGG
>JAQFYU010002238.1:0-12389 GCA_034694905.1 Ceratophysella granulata
TTCAAAAATATTACTTTTTTAATGATACAAAAGCTTAAGAAAATTAACCAAACGAAACCGAGATATCTGATAATCAGGGAGGCGATATATATTTACAAAATACCAGAAAAAATTTTTATTTGCGAAAAACCGGTGAAATCTTTATTTCTGTTTTACAAGTTAAACAAAATTTATTTACCTAAATCCTGAACCAATTATTTAATTGTTGTAAGTCTATTCACTAATAAAGAAGTTACTAACAAAACACATATCAGATAATATAATTATAGGTGTACATTTGTGAATTATGTGTCAAACGTCTTGAAGCGAAGTTTGGCAGCGTATATTTTCTCAGCCCACCTTCGTGATATGTCCTCTGTGCGTGTGTAGGTTCATGTGTGTGCAAAAAAGTCATTTGATGGTAGTTTGGATAAGTTTCATCAGCGTTTCTCACTCGTCTTCTTTAATTCAAACCAATTCCCAAGCTAATATATTAGGTCCGGAATGTAATTTAGTACTAATGTGCTTCCAAGTATTTCCGACTGGCGTAATAGCAGACGAAATAATTTACATTTTCGACAAGGGAATAGGTTACGTGGGTGGAGGCAGGATGGGATCTCAGCTCAGCTCAAATTCAATATCAATTCAGTCAAGGACATCCTTGGTTCGTTTCCATTTGAACAGAATGCAGGAGACATGTGTCACCTTGTTTGACTACTTTTTCTTTACTACAATGTTGGGCCTGAAATAAAAGAGTCGTCACTCACTCAACTCCTCTTCGCCTCAGAGCGCAGCGGGATGAAACTAGTTTATGACCTTTCTTTAGTTTGGAACTTTAGATGGAGAATTGCATTAAATAAACAATAGGGTTGAGAATAATGAAAGACACAATTTAGCTTGACAACTTTTTGGTACAAAATTGACAGTAGACCTGAGTGAAATTTTCTCCTTTACTTGACTTTGAGATATATTGAAACTGAGAAATATCTGAGTTTGGTAACTAATTTATGCAGATGGAAGACATAATAAATGTAAGTAGAAATATTTGATGGCAGCTCAGAGTGGTTCTGGTTCTTTCTGAAACCAATAGTCAACTTTTAATGCATGGAGCTAGTTGCTCGTGCAGATGGAATTGTTCATGGGACCTATAAAAGGAAAGGCTTGTATGCCATAAAATATGCACCAAAAATTTGGTATTATGCAATAAAAAGTGCACACTAAGCAAGGTTTTTATTCCAAAATGCGGAACGCAATTCCAAAAAAATATGTGCTTGGTATCAAGTTCATAAACTCATAAAAGCATTAAAAAATTTGAAAAATATTAAATTCAAATCAACATTTTTGTTTATTCTGAACTAAGAACTGATAAATAACTGAATCGTACGTTGGAACATTTTCGAATGCAAAGCTATTACAATTATAAAAATCACCTTCAAAATGTGTCAAAATATGCAGTAAAAGCGCACATAACGTAAATAGCAATTCCGCAATATGCACAAGAAATCGTAGAATTTATAAAAATTTAAACAAGCACTTAAAGGCATTTTTGTGTACTGAAACCTTGGTCATTTTCATAATTCACCCTCAAAATCTTAACTTTAGCCAAGTGAGCTAAATTAAAGCGCACCACATTTTGCCGCCTGACATTTACCTCGACACCTGCCTCTTAATGCTTTTCACAACTGCGTCACCTACCGCTACAGCTAATGACTAATCCACAATTACACATCGACCCTGCACGAAAAAATTAGGTAGCATACCCATGTTAATTATTTATATCGGTACACTCCAGTCATATGTTAAAACTGATAAATATATCCCTCCAGCTTAAAAGTATAAAACAAAATAGAATGCAAAATGCACAAAAGTCCAGTGACACAATATTGCATTAAAAGTAAAAAGTTAATAAATCCACAGAACAATAAATATTTATGATTCTGTCAAATTTCTTCAACAATTTCATTTGACTTTAAATCACCGAAGGTTTTGACCAAACCGAGCAAGATACTACAGATTAGTTGACGCACAATTTAACGCTCGAGTTTGTTATTCATTTTGAAATTGAAAAAGGAAAACCTGCGGTATTTTAAAGTTCAATCAAATTGTTGAAGAATTTTTTCTGAATCATAAATAAATGTTCTGTCAATTTTATTTATTTTTTATTTTTAATACAATATTGTGTCACCTCTGGATTTTTTGTGCATTTTGCATTTTATTTTATTACAAATGAAACCGAACCATTCAACCAAATCCGAACAGGTAATTTCGAGTACCTACTGTAGGCGTTATTGTTTAAGCAGTGTCGAAATATACACAATATTTAGGCGTTGTCATCTGGTCAAAATTGAAGTTAATTACATAGTTCTCCTTAATTTGGATTTCTTTAACCTGGTGTATTACATATACATAAGTACAAGAAATACGAGTAACCTTGTAGCCATGCCATGAATCGTGACACCAATTACGTTGGATCTTATGGATTATACGCAACTTGAATTTGATATTTTCTTATCGGCTCAACCCTTCCATCTTTGTCAACTGACGCGCTCGAGCCTGACTCAAGTCATAAATAAAAGCTCTTCCTTTGCGGAGATTTCAAACGTGATAATCACATTTCATTCTGGAAATTCCGTCTGTTAATTTTAATCTAGCTTGGATTGGAGAATCTTTGTTTTTAATATTGAATTTAGCTAGATCACTATCGCAAACAATTCAGGGTCCGATTGGCAAAAGTGCAATTGACAAAAATTTGTATTTGGCAAGAACAAAAAAGGAAGAGACAGTTGAACCAACTGGCAAAAACAATATTTACCAATTTCAAAATTGGCGAAAGACGTAAGACAACTTTCCAAGTTTTCAAAAAAAATGTCGGGTTTTTACGTTTACCACTTGGATATTGAGCTTCAATTTTTTTGTAATTTGGGATACAGAATTGTCGCCAATCTATTACCCTGGATATGGGTCAAGTTTACCTCTACCCAATATCATATTCTGCGATCCACTGGATTCGTGTAAAGAATAACTCCTAAAACCAAAAACTTGTGGAATATTTGAATTTGAACGCATATGCTTGCTAGAGCTGAGTTTATTTAAATCATTTCAAGGAAACGAAGTTAAAATAATCGAATTTATATGATAAGTGTGGAAGTATTTTATTACGTTCTTCAGATAAGTTCACGTACTTTTTCGACCTCGTATCCAAGGTCATAAGCACAATGTTAATACTACCAAGTACTTTGAACCCTAGTAGCATCTTAGTGCTTAAAGTATTTTGTTTAAGTGTTTCCTCATTGTCTTATTTCCTCCCATTGTCTTAATTTGACTTCCTCGCATCAGAGTAGGAAATTAGCTAAATGAAGTGGAGGAAAACTGAGTGCTGTGTCGGAGTCTGGTCTCCTGTTTCAAGACGGAAAAAGAGGGAGCTCATTAGGAGTTTTGCTCTTAAGTTTCGTCGTTTGGAATTTTATTTGGAGGAGTTGAGCGGAGTATGAACGTGAAGTAAGAAACAAGCCCCGAATCGCTTTCACTTGCGTTCACACGTAGATGAGAATATTGTATTGGCGGGTAGTTGCTCGTTTGCCCACAGTCAGGCTTTCACTGTTCCCTTTGTTGCACTATAGATCTGTATTAGGTTTCTTTCCTCTGTCTCTCCATCCTCTCTGCCTAGTTGAAACTTCAATGAATGCGGCACAAGACCTCGACTCACTAATGGATTGAAGTTTCAATTAGCCTAGAGATACAGTATTTATTTCAGTCCGAACCGAGAATGGGTTTACATCTTCTTGTGGAGATCGGGAGGAGCTGGGCTCATCTTGGTTTGAGGTTACTTGAAAGAATCGGATGAGGAACCCTGGGCCTGGGATAAGATGAGATTAAGGCAACCCCGAGTTGCATGTCAGTAGGGCCTCTTCAAGTTGGACTCTACTTTGTACTGAATAATTAATTAATACTTGGAACTAATATTAGAGCTAATTTTGTTGCACATTGCCATGTTCTTTCAAGTTATTCTTTTGATGTCCTTTCAAATGCAATAAGGCTCCAAGGCACTATATAGGCTGTAAGTAGGCTCTGTTTGCTACAAGGTCCATTGACTTGAGCACAAAATTCGGAAATTTTTTGCTACGTATTTACAGCTTACTCTTGCCACTAGAAACTTTTGTACTGAAAGGTGGAATATACATATAGAGTCTGTTCTGAACAATATATAGAATCCTGAGGTAACGGAACACGTGTATTCCATTTTTCTTGTCAGAAATTATTCATTACATTAAAGAATTATTATGAATGGCTAATGATTTGTTGTACAGCCATTCACGTGTCGAATTCAAACTCGGCATTTGCTAAACCATTAAGCAAGTGAATTTTCTTAATATACTTGCATTTATATTATCCTGACAAATTTTAATATTTCGAGCCAATTTTTCTATGAGTTGCACTCGTTTGCAGATCTTAAGCACAGCGTCAGGTCGGAGCATACATATCGAGCAAAACCAAACAATAACACAGAAGTACATAAGGTCTGCAGTTTACACAAGTTGTCTAAATGACACAATTTTCTTTGCTTCATCCATCAAAACCTTCAAATCTGGAATAGCGAAGCATAGTATCTGGAATTTAAAAATGGACTCCTAGCAAATAAAAAAAGCCATAGACACGAAAGAGCACAGAGCATAGCTAACAAGTGCATATATTTAGTTTCCATAGTAGGAATTACTGAATTTTCTTCTATTGAAAACCGTCTTATAATGAATTTGAGCGATTTACGGATTTTATTTGACAATTTAGCTAGACGAGTCCAAATGAAAAGGCCATATTGGCTAAGCACGGTGAGAAATCCGACGTTGTAACAATGCATTTGCTTCATGTTCAAAGAAAGCACCAGTAAAAACTGAGAATGGGAACCACATGGGAACTGATATCAGGACTACATAGTTCTAAAACACACTACATTTATTGTGCATTCATTCAACAACGTATGGAATGACTGCAATTTTGTTGAGACTACGTAGTGCATTCACCCTTATAATGGGATACGCGTGAAACAAATACTGATACACGCTACAATTCACTGAGTCAATTATGACGAGTTAAAACTACGAAGCAAAACTGAGTGGACTTTTCCCACGTGTACCATATCATTGACGGATGCCTCATTCCCAATTTAAAATGTGAAGTATCTGGTATGCAATTCACACAACTATGTTTGAGCTGAGCATCTCCACAGAAGATGGTAAAAGAAAGGAAAAGAGAAAGTGAGGAAGGATTGGATGGAAATCGATGGAGTACATAGATGAAAAAAAGTTTCGTTTTCCCCCGCCTTCTCAATGGTGAGAAACGGTTTTGGAATTTCTAATCACAATTTCATTTGATCGAGGCGGATTTGGAGTTAATGGAAGAATGCATCTGCAGAGAAGGAACCAGTTGTTGGAATTACTCCTGGGAGTCCAACTGCTCCGCTTTTTCTGTCCGCAGTCCGCATCTTCGTCATTACGTACGACGCCCTAACTCAGAGAGTTTGGGTGGCAGGAGTGGTTAGACCTCTACACGCTTTCCTTTCACACGTTTCCGCTTCTCATGTACGAGTAAGTGGTGGGAACCGTAGGTTACTTTACTATATCCTTGGTGTGTCTTGAGGTGATCCCACGCTTTTGTTGAACAACTCATTTCTTTCTCTCCTAATTTACAGCTTTCCTTTGTTTCAACCTCAACCCTCAGGGAGTTCAAGTATTTATTTTGTGGATTCTAACTAAAAAGGGTTTGAAGCCATTAGGACATTCTTCCGGTGGGTCAAAGGTCAGGGCGATTATTTGCGCCTGGAATCAATATTGAGTGGGCATGGCTATGCGAAAATGATGAACAGCATTTTTGGAGAAGACGTCGTATAGTGTTCCAAAATATGTCACAATGGTCAAGTCGTAAGGCCCTATCCAGCCAGCTACAGATTTTGAGCTAGTTTAAAATTTGTATCTGAAAATTTCTCGTTTTGCGGTTTTGCAAAAAAATTTCCGCGTACTAGTTACATATTTGGCTTCTATTGGAAGTGGTGTTTCTATGCTAACGTTTAGTACCCGATCCCTTGTCGGTCTGCATTAATTAAAATTTTAGGTAAACTAGCTGGCCCCTGAATCAGTGCAAGGCTGTGTATATGACTTGAATTTGGTAAATATATTTCACTCAATGCAATTTGAAAAGCCTAATTGGTTTCACCTGCTTGTGCATTTGAATTAGGTCAAATAGTCCATACATCTGCAAAATTGATGTAAACCTATATTGCATGCTATGTAGGATTATGTTGCCAGGAAATTTGCGACTATAGCTGGTAACTGTGTTGGGCAGATAGACCCAGCAACTCGTCATTATATAGGGTCGTTGTGTAGAACTATGTTTCAAGACAACTCGCGATTGTTAAATATGTTGAGAAAGCTGTGTGACAGAAAAAGACCAGACCAGACGCAGCAACTGCTCATTATAAAGGGTGATATTATAAAGGGAGGTATTTTCATTATTTGTTACATGTTTTTGTTTGATGCAAAAAAAAATACTTCTTTATCACAGTAAATGGAATAGCAATGAAATTTGAAACAAATATACAACGCAGATGCCAATCCAAGCCCTTCCCCATCAGCATTGTATTTCTAACTTATCATGTGCTAAAAAATTCATTGAACACAGACAGGTTTCCGCTGATCTTACTTTCCACTAAACAGATCTCCTAGATAATAGAAATATATGTGTACCAAACCTTTCTTGATGTTCATCCCAAATATTTGTACAGAAACCGACTGTAACAAGCTTATAAATACACTGAAGACGTATGCAAAATCTCATAATGCTGTTTTATTTGCACAATTTTTCAAGGACTTGGGTAGGTTAAGCTTTTATGTTTTATTATTAGACGAAATGCTGTTCTGCTTGAATTTTGATTCAGAGCAGACTGTATAGACGGGAAACCATTATACTAAATGTGTGGCATGTGTTTCTTCTCAAGCAAGAAGCATCTAAATGTCGATTTCCTGCCCGATAATGTGATAAAATAGTTTGAAATCAAAGCGTGTGGAACATCCGTCGGTTCTATTTGCAGCTTTTTGATATTTACCAATTGGAAAGTATGTTGGTTTATTTTCCAAGCAATTTAGTAGTCCTTTCCGGTTTTGTCATATTATGTAGCCTCCAACAACTCAGGTTTTCTCATATGTTGTTTGTTGTGTGCTGATTCATCTTCTCTTTGAAGTTCCACCATGGAAAGAGAGGCAGAGTGAGTGAAATTGAAAGAAATGCCTCTCCACTCCACGCAAACAAATCCAGGGATGGATGAGGCAAAGACGAGTTATCCATTTATTTTGTCTTGAATAACATAAGTGGGAATCTTGTTGACTTTGCACTTCCAACCTGAGAAACTTCTCGTTTAACTTGAATCTCTTCCAAAAACTTAGACAGGACTTCAAGTTCGATCTCCCACTTTTCCTAAACATCGTCACAGGAATCATGATTAATATTAGAATTACTAATTTCCTCGACTCCAAGACCAAGAGTTGGGAACAAACATCAACAAACCTGAGAGATGTGACTTTATAAATAGACGAAAGAAGTTGGAATGAGAAAGAAAAATATCGAATAATTTCAAAACTCAGAGGAACTAAATATTTTAACTCATAACATTAGTTACGTCGACAATCTACCGGCTTCCGTGTACATTCCAACACGGCATCTTCTAACGTAGTGTGTTTGTATCAGGGAATGTATCGTTGAGTAGCTAGTTGTTGCATGTGGAACTTAAAGCCTAACATTTTTGTTGACTGCTTTATACGAATATCCTCTTTGGCTCTATAAATTGCGTGTATGTGTTCTACACGTGCACGCGAATGTGCTGAGATCATTATAACTGCCACTGCTGAGCAGTCTGTCCTACGGTAATGAACCGCGGAGTTAAGAAAAATGAGTACAAAGTTCGAGCCTGCTGAATCAAGCCAAGTCACTTATGAAAATTGGAATTTTGTATAAATAGTTTCAACTTTGTGCTGCGCTGCGGACAAAGACTGCCTTTTCAAAGTTGTTGAAAGCAGTTTCACATAAGTTGGTGTCATTATGAGAAGTGGCATGATATTTGCTCGAATTTGAATATTACATGCTGCCTGTATAATAATTACGCTGTGAGACCTCTAATTATGCATACCAATTGTCCACACCGAAAATGCTAGAGAAAATTCAATAACGAATTACGAACAGTTCAGGCATGGCGTGGAGTGGGCTTAAGGCCGTGCACCGAATATTGCACCGAATATTCGGGAAAAAAAACTGAATCAATTTTACGAATGCAATAGAATTTATTACTAGATGCCAATTTAAATTTACTTATTTAGAAAATCATAAAAACTCAGTGCTGAATATTCAAGTTCTTTGCCATTGTCCGAATTTTTGGTCCAGTCGAATTTCAGAATTTTATTATTCGTTGCATCACTAGTTTAATGGATCGAAAGACTTGTGGGTTTGCAGGAGACACTGAACTTGTTTCATTATACTTCAGTGCAGATTTCAGTATGTATTGTACTACAATAGAAGTAAATCTTGGATAGAAAATAACCTGCAATGAAATATCAGTCGAATTTAATTGGATGATATGCTGTGGGCTGTGGGGATCATGCTCAATCGAATGCTCGGAGCATCCCAGGCTTAATGATTCTCTATGAAAATAATGATGTATAACAATATGTATAAATATGCATGATGCATGGACCCATGCAAATGCTACACGAAATGGTTGTTCATTTGGCTAGTAGTGGTATGAGAAGTCTTCTGTGTGCAATTATTTTCCATGTTGAAGTTCTCTTCGCTCATTTTCCGAACCACTTTATGATTCTGAAACGAGACACTATATTTTCCACCCAACACCCAACTCTAGACTGAGTCTGACTATTATTCCAGAGCCTGACAGCAGATCTCATCAGTCAGTTAGTTCTGGTCCGACCTCCGACACAGATTCAAGTGATATAAATTGCCAGTTCCCAAATTCAGCCTTACTTTACGTAACTTTAATATAGTAGGATTATACATACATGAGCTACTTCTGCTGCTGCCAGTCGTCAACTCTTGGCACGTCACAGATGGTTCGTCGGGTATTAGGGAATTCTTTATTTGAGGTTTTCACTGAAACCCAGCTTTTTTTCTCTCTAGTTGACAAAAAGAAATATTTTCCTAAAGAGAACCTCAATCCCATTATGTGGGTTGAACCAGCAAAATACTAGTCTGGCATTTGTATTCTTCTTCATATGTAACAAAATTCCATGCTCCGTTTAATAGTCCTGTTCCCTTTGTAGAGGGATATGAATGATGCAGATAGGATTTGGTCGACCCTGTCGGGCTTATGTGCTTTACATTGGCTGTGTGAAAATATATTCGGATTTAAATCCCGCTTTTAAATACTAGGAAATATTTGTTGCACTATCTTTCAAATTGTAGCGACTGGGCTCTGCCAGGAGTGCAGTTGCACCAGATCGTACATATGCTCAAATCCGATACTGTCGTGAAAGGCAGAAATAGACTTATCTCCAGGCTCTAGCGTTTCCCACAAAATATCATTTGATCTCAAGTTTTTGTTTGGATTCGACGGCTTCGTTCAGATAAAAAATTCGACAGATCATGTCAGATGTGTCAAATCTTGTTGCTAGTAATTGATATTGAAGGGTCAGAATCCGGGCAATTGTTTTTGCAGAATTCTGATTCGAGCTTAAATTGAATTCGGTTTCTGCAAATATTGGTTTCGTACGCACTCGTAAGTTTTTATTATTGTTTAGATTATAGATATTGGGATATTCAATTGAAAACTTTTAGTCTGGTCAGATGGTGTACTACAAATTGGGCTATTAACCATAAATTGATACTTTAGTCGGTCTAACTCCTCCGTCTATACTGTCAAATACACATATTGCTCTAGCCTGGCATCAGCTATCAGCTTGCACAGGCACAAAGATCTGGTTTCAATTGCTTTCGCTGAATATTCACTGTTCGACAATAATGCAAAGGAGCCTTTGAACTTGTAGCTTAACGAGATGCTTAGATTATTGTCTTGATGCTTCACATTTCACATGATCCTTCAAATTCACTACTTTTACTTGACTGATTCGAAAATTTAAGGAAATTTACAGGCCAGAGGATCTCAGAGAAAGCAGGAAGGTTATCCTTGAGTTTGAGGAAGAAGTAGGGCTCTTGTCTGGAGGTAACATTGTAACATGCATCTTCTCACTAACGAACGTAATTTCATTTTATTTGAAAAGCAAATCCAGCATCCTTCTTTCTCCTCTCTCTATCCCGTGCAACTGAACAGGGAAGTCTCTTCTCCCTTTGTATTGACTCAGAAATACATGAAATGCATATCTAGATATGAGCAGATCCTTCCATTGTGTGCAGAACAGGTCGGATAATAGAGAGGGTTATGCCATCGCAGTCATGCCTGTGATCCGTTCCGGATTTTGATTCCATTCCGAGACGAGTCTTCTTCGTCTTCCGTCTTCCTAAGGCTAAAGACCCAGGCTTAACAACCAATATGCTTCCACGCTGCACCGGAACAATTCTATATAACCACGTATTCCACTCGGTATGTAAATTTAACCACATGCTTTGATGTTTTCAGTGATCAAATTGGAAAAGTGAAAGTCGGATAACCTTTCTTTTTGTAGCTAACCTTTCATTCGTTCTCACATATTGAAAGCAGTCCAATTAAATTGGATCTGATTATTCTTGCCTGAGTATAAAAGACTCAAAAGGCTTTGTAAGGCAGACTAAATCCGTTCCCCTCTAGAGTAGCACATTGAAAGGTTCCGAGAAAATTAGCCATTAGCAAATTCGCTCCTGGAAAATTCGCTCCGTTCCGTTGGCGATTCACTTCCACAAAAATTTGTGTTTGAGGGATTCCTTTCGTACTAAATAGAAAGATTAACATTATTTTAAGAAGCGTTGTAAGCCAGCAGCTGTTTAATACCACGAAGGATCACCGTAATGCGACGTCATAACATTTTGCCAATATATCAAGAGCTTCAGCTTGATTCGATGGTTCGGGTGATAATAAGGTTGAAAAGGTCACATTGAAAAACCAAAATGGTTTCTAATTAATTGAATACTGCTTAATTACTAAGTTTTTTTCCATCAATTGAGCTCTTTGAGGAAAATTTTGACTCTAATATATATCACGGTTTTGTGATGCTCATGTTTTAAAAAATTAGACAACATTGTGACTTACAATTAGTTTTAAACTAAGCATTCAAAACGAGGCCGGAGGCCAATGGGTGCATATCTGTTCTTAAGAATGTAACTTCGGTTGTGAGACTGAGGTTGAATTCCGGAACAGTGAGCACGCGGTAACCGCACATGGAGAAAGCTACATGGTAACCACCCGTTATTTCAGGTTAAGTTAGGTTTTCTGAAACGCACGCAAGTGGTTACCATGGGCGGCTACTGCGTGCACACTGTTCCTAAATTCAACCCAGACCGCTTTATGGCGATTGTATACTCTTTCGGCGTAGCGGGCGTGCGGAATACGCCAAAAATTTTTGTAAAGCTTTTAGACTAAATAGACTACGGGGAGCAGGGGAAAAATAGTAAAAAAAATTCCTGAGTCACTCCTTGATCTCCAAATTGACCTCTAAAAACGAAAAATGTCAAAAAAAAATTGTACAGGTTTTAGACTAAATCGACTACGGGGAACACGGGAAAAATAGTTAAAAAATTCCCGGGTCACTCCTTGACCTCCAAATTGACTTCTGTAACGACAAATGAACTTGACTAATGTGACCTGTGACTTGACTACTCCGACTTGACAACTTTGACCTGTGACTGTTACGTGACAACTCCGACTCCGACTTGACTAATGTGACCTGTGACCGTGACTGTTACTTCGACTTGATTGAATTGACCTGTGACTGTTACTTGACAACTCCGACTTCGACTTGACAAATGTGACCTGTGACTGTGACTTGACAACTTTGACCTGGGACTGTGACTTGACAACTTTGACCTGTGACTGTTACTTGACAACTCCGACTTCGACTAGACAAATTTGACCTGTGACTGTTACTTGACAACTCCGACCTCCGACTGTGACTGTTACTTGACAACAGCGACTTGACAACTGACTGCGACAGCGACGGACGGGTAGGCTAGCTTCCTCACTCACAATCACAATCAAAAATCACAAACAATCACAAGACAACAGGATCAGGAGCAGGACGAGAGTAGGAGGATATTGCATTTGACGCCTCCGTCGTCCATCCTCTCACTTCCAGTTTTCGGAGATTTGATGTTTGATTATTATTGATTCCTAGAAATTGACAAAACTCATTCAATTCAAATCGTAGAGTCTCGGGGTTTGTTGCTATGGACTGAGAATGAATCAATCTACAATCTCTTGGGATCAGTTT
>JAQFYU010002239.1:0-12386 GCA_034694905.1 Ceratophysella granulata
AAGAAATTCATGAGAAATTCACAAAAGGTTGAAACACAAAGCACGTATTTAGGGCATGGCCTGCTCCACGATACGAAACATATACTTCGCTATTGTTTAAGACATTTTTTGGGTAAGGTCAGGTTTCTACGAATGGGTATTAAGAATAACTTATTTATATATATGAGTTAAAAAGGTATCTACTGTGTAAGCCCATGTGTGGTACAATGGTAGCAACACTGTGACAAGATGTTTGATGCGTTGTGGTGTCTGGAAGGGATAAATTTTTCAAACCCTAAATTATATGTATGACCGGCCACCTTCAGAAGAAGAAGAAGAAACCTTCGGGAGTAGAAAGATAGTATCGAATCGATATATGTAGTTCTTGTGGTTTGCCTGCCAGGGCCAGACCTTGTCAATTTTTGTTAAGCAGTAGAAAGTAGAAATACGGCCAGGAATCTACAAAGGAACTGACAGTTTTCAAATTACTGTCTAATGAACTAAAAACTAATTGGAAAGTGGAGTTACGTCCTATTGTCTTTTCATACTAAGATATACGAATTTGGAATTGCGTAGCTTTATTCAATACATGCAATTTGCAATTCCAATCAAATTTAATTAACTAATTAGTTAATATTTAATTAACTAAAGTACTCACAACGTAGAAAATTACATTCGCTGGACATTCCTGCGAGAATGCTTCGAGCTTAAAAAACAGGAATAGTTAGCAATAAAATATTTTGGATACCCTTTCCTCGTTACGCACCTTTGGCTTCGTACCACTACTATTGTGCTGCGGTATGTTCAGATATTTAAAGTTTAAAGGGCCTGTGTGGAGAAAGTATGCAACCCTGATGAAGCATACTGATTCATCCAGGTCTAGTTTTCGGAAGGAGAGGCCAGACAGACCCATCATCCATTCTATGCACTTCCCGACACGACGAATCGACACGAGGAGAGAGCATCGCATTGAGGACAAAAGAATCCTCCTTTTAAAAGAAGGGGAATTTGTAACTACGGCAGCTCCAATCCTGCCAAAATGTGTTGCTTTACATTTTATGCTTCTTGGTTTTAACTTTCGTCTCTACAGAAAGAGCAAGTTCGGACAGTAAGGCTCTGACTGAGTTCGAACTTTGAATTACACTAGAATTTGAAATCGTCTTATCTAGTACCCAGATCAGCATAGGAATAACACAACTTTATCACTCTTGTCCGCGCTTCATTTTGTGGTGTGTATGTTAGGTTCTTCATTTGAAATGCACTTTGCTTAGTTGATTAGGTTCACACTTGCAAGACTCCTGAAGCAAAGTACTGACAGCATGAGTAGCATGACTAATACAAGCGTTTTGTTAAATACCGACACCCCTACCCTACAAAGGAGAGCAGAATAAAAATGACTATATAATGACAATGACCCAAGATTTCACGATGATGGAGGGGTGGTACACGCACACGCGCGTAGCGCGTGATCATGTGATAAATTGAATCGGAAGGTTGTGCTTTGATTCATTTTCGTCCACGCGCGAACGACGTGGATGAAAACTTTCCTAAAATCCTAAATACACATTCAACTTCACAATATTGGAGAAACTGGACTGTCACCAAGTGACAATTTCCCGAAATCTTCTTTCACTAATCACACGTGCTTGCTGCAAACGGTCAAAGTAAACGAAAGTGCGCCAACCAATCAGAGCTAAGCGTGCGTTTCGGAAACCTAACCTACTTACATGGATAAAAACTTCTTAAACTTAAAATGGATTTAGTTTCCTGTCCTTGGCGCACTTTGGTTTACCCCAACATTGCAAACCATTAGTTTTTACAAAAGTAGGTTGTTTTAGCTGAAAAAGCTAGTTTTTCAGCTGGAATGGAAATCGAAAACTTTAATTAAATTGGTTATTCCACCGAGAACTTCCGTATAAGCCGCATCTGGTCTACCTACGAGAAGAATGAAGGATTGCATGGATGCACTTCAACTTGATGGAAAAAGGGAAGGAAGTAGGCGAAATGAAGGGAGCAAAAGAAATGAAATTCTATTATTCTATGCAGCAGCAACTTAGAAGCATGCAGCACCCAGAAGGAAAATGAAAAAGCCTTGTTGCGTTAATGTTCATCCCAGGCTAGACCATGCCTTTATGATTTTTATCGACCTAAGTACTCACTTTCGCGTATTTGTCCTGTGATTAACCCGAAATTATGAATGCATCGTTTTCAAGGAGAAGAATTAACAGTCAAAAAGTCAGAATTAAAATTTTTAGTTTGTGGGGGTTAAAAACAGTAGCAACAGGTGACTATGGAATTAATTTGCATTCTTCATCGCCGACCCTATTAACACGAGGTGGATAAAGAACCTTTGGCTCTTTTGTTTAAATATAACCAGTCAGTAGCCAGCCGCTATTTAAACAAAAAAATTAAATTTGCGTCGAGTAATTATTATATTTAAGCAGAAAAACATTCGGTCGATTTGAATTCCAAAACTCAAAAGCCGCAACAGCAATACCCATAATGTAAGACGCATAGACACAGCGGGGCCGTTTTAAATGCGCGGATCAGGATCAGGACTCAGGACTGAATATAATTGAATGAAAACGATAGTATTATTATCAATCAAGTAATTTATATGTAATTTTTACCAAACGAAACTGATATTCCATCTCGCTAGTTTGCGTCGTGGTCGTGGCTAACCGGTGATAATGATATTTCGAATTTGAAGTACATAGTCAGGTAGCAGGTCAGATCTGTCTTCCTGCTATGCTACTCCAGCAATCTGCAACAGTACTTACAATTACAACCAAGTAACCAATGGAAATACAATAAGATTCAAGCAGCCTTATAACTATTCTTCTATGTACGTACATACCTTGCAGTCAGGGCTTCAATTTCGAACACTTTTTTTAGAATATTGCTCAACTGCATAGTTTGCATAATTTAGAATTTTTAAAATGTGGTATGTAATATGTAATCTAACATCTAACCGTATCGTACACAACACATTACGCAACGCATCCTCCTGTACCGCCTAAGAAGAGTTTGAAATGAGAAATGAATCATAAATAGAATCGCGGATCGCGCTTTTATTAGATTAATTTTATTTAATTATATGAGTTGTTGAGATCATGCATTTATATTGATATATACAAATGTAGCTGCTAGGTGTGTACGGAATATATATTTCACTTATCGTCAACATCTCCATTTGGGATGGGGTTGGAATTTGTAATTGTCCCTTGGTACAATTCGCTCTTTTGGAATAATATTCTTAGAATAATTATATTATCCTTAATAATATTACTAGTATCCTTAGAAATTCTTCTCTGGGCTTAAATACCTTTTTTTTTGTAAATAATTCATAATCAGCATTGTATGTACATAATTACTACATATATTAAGAATATAACTTTGATCGAGTAATATTAATATTTTCAAACTCTTCGGGTGTATTCTTCATTTCATAGTTTCGTGGTTCGTTCGTTTCGTAGCGTTTCGTCGTTGCCAGGATCAAGCACCCACCATTTTCTCAACTTCTGTCGTTCATTTTTAAATAGCCTTTAATTTGCGTCCTTCCATTTCTCATTCGGATCTTGTAATCAGATCTCAGGTACATCCTCAACAATACGCTTTTGCTTCGATCAACATAAAACAGAAAAGGCTGGGTACTATGTACATACATCTAGTTGCTATTCGTATATGTATAATACATATCATGCAATAAATTGAGGTACCTACACATAATTTGAAGTTAAGCGTGGATTGTTTTGTAGATTGTCCACTGATGTGCCTGTTTATCCTCCAGTTACAGCACCAAATTTTAGATTCCTAATTTCTTAGACAGTATTCGACGCCAGTCATGGGTCTACAATTTTAAATGTGCCAATTGAATAACATTTTCCTGTTCAATAGTTGGAATACAATTGATTTGTTATCAGTAAAGCTTTTTTAAACAGCGAATCGATATTGACTCTAAACCTTTGTTCTGGCGATGACATTCTACTCCCAATTATCGCAGAACCAATCTGAGCTCAAGGTATATAAATTATGAAGAAATGCTCGTTCAAGTAGGCGACGTAGGCGATCTCCAAATCGATATTCGAAGCCACCTCAGAACGAAAATGGAATTGGACTGGTTGAGAATCAGATTATAAAAATTCTTAATCACATCGAAGTAGAGTAGAAATTAAAAAATTGGTTAGAAAGTTTAGAATTCGGCCACCGTTTCTGCGGTGCTCTCTTCAAATCCCGAGGAAGAATAGTTTGATCTTCCTGAAGGTGAACTCCTAGAATTAGTGGGAAATGGTTTGAGGAGAACTTTGGACTCTTCGGAAATGCTGCCACCTCCATCCGTGGTGGAGGTGTCAAAGCGAACAGTGACTGAGCCCCTTCCCTTCCGGTCACCACCACCGCTACCGTTTCTCTTCTGCTGAGTATCCGCTGCTTTGCCTCCTCCTCCGGTTCCATTTCGGCTTTTGCTGGCCCTTCTTCCTCGTCGACTTGAATTGTCCAATTTATCCAGCATTAAGTCTTCCAGCCAAATGTCTGACTTCTCATTTGATCCATTAAGAGATTGGTTCCGATTACCGTTGCTCGTCCGAGCCACGCCCCGACTTCCATCGTGGTTGACTACGACGAGTCTTGGTCCATTTACCTATGGTAATTACAAAATATCAGAATTAACTCCAAATAATCGTGCTGCGTGTATATTAATAAATACAATACATATTCTCACAGGTATGACTTCAACGAATATGTCATTAGTAGAGAATTATACTTAATGGGAACGATAGCTGACTTGAAAAAACTTTTTACTGAAACAAGTTCTAAATTCCTACAAAGATATTTTCAGAAAATTTGAAATTCTACAGTTTGTTATGTAAGAAATACGAGATGTAGCACATCTAAACGAGTCATTAGATTACAAAGCAAAGAAGTGTCAGTTGGTTAAGTAACAAAAAAATGAAGTATCTCATCCAAACTTAGTTTTGCTTTTCCCCTAAATTTCATTTTGGCCAAAAAAGGATCTAGTGGCCAAATTCTCCGACTACGGAATTCTCATTTGCAAATTTACTATTTGCAAGTTCATTTTACTATGAATTTATCCGCGTTTTGCTAATTGTTTATTTATATAGTACATCACTGTCTGCGAATTTGAATTATGAGGAAAGTTCGGAACTTGAAAGAAAACACTTGAACCTCTATTCTATGGATTTTAGGAGACTAACTAACGATGAGAACTCTACCATTGCAATTAGTAATTTGCTATCCGTAATTTCTATAGTCTCTATTGCAAATCGTCCCGTTAAGAAAATCTAGAATTAATATGGATCCGTTATCCGTTTAATCTTCAATTTTCTCAGATAATAGTACAGAATATAACTTAAAATATTTCCACCAACATTCCTTTCTGATGGCAAACAATTCTCTTCCAACTGATCTTTCCATTTAAATATCATGCAGTTTAAACCTGAAGCTTGATAAGAGAACACCACACGAATATATGTACAGGGGTTCATTGTTAGATCGCCAGACAAAAATGTAGGACGGAAAATCAAAATGTTCATGAAAAAATATCTGGCAATAAATGCTAAGTTATGGCATTGTTTGATTATGTCTGGCCGATTAATATTAAGCCTGAAATTACTTGTAGAGTTAATAAATATAAATTTGTTACATTTTCTTACATATTGTATTGAAAATTCAATTTACCCTTGCCAAGTCATCATAAGAGCCCAATCCACGGCCGTCCTTATATTCCTGGTACTGAGACGCGATGCAGAGTGTCATGTAAATCTGTCAATGTTCCAAAATAAACATCTTTCAGTTCATGGAAATTTAGACCGAATACTTAAAATATGGACTTTATGAATGTAGCACATGTTCTACATAGGTTAAAATCCATCGTGCACTCCAAATTCCAAATTCCAAGGTTACAAAAGAAAGGTAGGTTTTTCAACCTTGTTCACATACAGTAAGACTAAGAGCACTTCTCCTTCAGTATTGAGCACAAAACACAGGTAGGTATTGGGTATAGGTATGCAAATCAAGTTTTTTTTGCACATAATTATAAGCGTAGCACTTTCCAAGGGATGTAGACCTACATATGCAAAAATACAAATACATACTTCTAAGATTTTGCTGGATTTCAATTTTGGATGATTTGACTGGATTTGACGTAATATTCATATTTTGTTATTCCTGGCACGTACCTAATGATTTGCTATGGTATGAGCTAACCAATGGACAATCCTGTCAAAACGCTTATCTCATTTACAAATATCGTGAATCATGTCCTAATAAGGTTAAGATTTAGCATTGGATTCATCATCTCAGTTAAGTTCGTACTGGTTTAGGTTAGAATTCGACTACGAGAATACAATAGCCAAAGCATAGTGCACCGATCTTCTGCCGTGAAAACGAGATGTGCGATTGACACCGGGTATTTCGGGCTTTCGGTTTGGTGTAGACTACAGCTGTAGCTAAAATCAATAGCTCACTGCAAGTAACGTAAAACGCTAAACTCCAGGACTCTACACAGAGTGCTTTACTTCAGAAAACAGAAACACTGTTAAATCTGAACACCCAAAGCGTCGTCTTTGGGAGTTCATAGACGTTCGAATTCGACTTACGTAGCACAAACACTGGACGACGACGCTATTGTTCCAAGCTAAGGAAATACTGAAATTCAATGTGTCACCAGAAATATTTTGAGCGGAAATGGGAATGATAAAGTGAGAAAGTGAAGATACGAAGAATAGAACCGGAAGTGCTTTCAGTTCAAGATTAGTCCCGGAATGGTTTCGGTGTAGTTTATCATCTCTTTCTGTGTTACAGCGCATTTACTAGTCTGAGTGGCCTAGTAGACACACAGCCTCCAGCAATAAATTCAACTATTTGACAACTACCAAAAATCAGTACGTACATGAAACTCGAAACTTCATGCACTGATTATCTTAACTATTTATTGTCCTAAGAAGAATAGATTGTTTATAGTACAAGTAGGGCAGCGAAACCCAATTCCCAATTTTTTGCAACGTAAGGTGAAAGGAAGAGAAGAGAACTCACAGTGAAAGTATTGAGGGCCACAACCAACAGGAGGAGCGGCAAGTGGTTCAAAAGAACATCCAACGGCTTTTCATCGCTTTTCTCCTCGATCTGGCCCAACTGAGGAAAAGTCAGCAAAAAACGAAAGTAAGATCCTTATTCGTATTTGCTTTGTTAATTTTGTACAGTATTTGCGAATATTTATCTATAACGCTAATTAGATTTTTATGTGTTCCTTTTCGCAGAATTTGAAACTCAAAACTCCTTAGTAAATATTAAAACTTCTATTATTTGTCCTGTCGTTTGTATAGATTTTTTTGTATTCCGTAGATACTATATTTTAAAATATTCTTCCGCTACGTTAAATACAAACGTATGAACTAAAATGCTGGGTTACTGATTAACTAGGTTTGTCTTGCAAGTCAAAACTCGACAAATCATAAGTAGATTAATCTTTATCCTCTATTACGAGTAGGCCTCAAACTGGCTTAAAAATACTTTTGTTAGTTATACTAAAATATTTCAAATTAGGGTCCAATGTTTTTACGAAGGTTTAATACATGCAGTTACAAGCACTTCTAATTGCATCGTTGTTCTGCGCAATACGCGTTCGTTATTTAAACCCTCCTGCCTGAATTTGGTCTTAATTACAAACCCTAACCCGCCTAGAAAATATGCAGGAGCTCGTCTAGTACGTCGCGAAATCTCAAATCCTAGATAACGCAGATTTTTGGATTTGTGCTGCAGTTACACCATTCTTCAAGCACAATGTTTCGATTCGTTAAATCCGAAAATGCGAATATTTGAGTATTTAACTAAATACAAAGAACTTACGATTATAAAAACAACCGTGACTGTATCCACGACGGCATGTAAAGGTGCTAAGATTAGCCATGGAATCAATAAACTGCTTCGATCCTGTTGAATATAAACAAGTATTCAATAAAGATTCCATCAACTTGAGTTTTCTTGGTGAAAGCTAGGGATAGTTTCAGGCATGCATCATCGTCTCTCTTTGGTAGTATACATAGATCAAATGCGTCAATATAGTCGTCGCATGCCCAAATATCTCATTTTTTCAATCTCTAATGGTATTTGTGGTTGAGACCATTTAATTCGCATTCCACATCTAATAATGTTAGTAGCTTTCAGTAGCGTAAAATCGTGGATAAGTTGACCTGAGATCGAGAACGCTTGAAGTACGTGGCGCGTTGCACGTTCACGACAATAATTCCCATCTTCACAAAAATGTACTTACCTTTCTTAAGCCGATAAGTAGAACAATAGAACAGAAGAATCCCAGAACTTCAGCAACAAAATCCACGACGGATAGGACGTATACTGTACAGATACAGAAAATATAGAAATGCTATTAATATCAGATTACTGAGCTTTCATCAGATCAACAGTATCAGCTGAAATGAAAGCGTACTTATTGAATGTTGATACTGATAATTGTGGTTTGATGGGATTCGGACTGGACTCATACCCAAGAGCTGCGTGATGGTAATGGTAATTGGTTCTTCTATTTCATCCGAAATCGTCCCAGTATTTTCTCCAGACATCTGCAACGTGCGTGCTTCAAGCTCATCATGTGACCGAAGTCGATCCATTGTGTCAACTATGACCAGTGATCCTGACATCCAGGAGAAGACAAAAAAGTAGATCTGTTGGTTTAGAAACAAGATCATGATCATTACTTTGTACAACAATGGTCAGTCTTAGATTTATTTAATACTTTGCTTAAGTCGAAGCGTAATCCCCGTGAAACAATTCACTTCGCTAGTCTAGCGTACCCGCCTTTGTAGCGTCCGATTTAGACCAAATTTTTATGGCTAAAAGCGTAGATATGCAGGAAATTATATTGCCTTATCAGCGGAATATTGACCATTCATATTGATCAATATTATGGTCCTGAGGTATTCTTTTCAACTTGTATTGAACTTTTTTTATGGAAAATAAATCTAATTTAAAAAAATATTTCGAGATACATCCAACTATTCGTGTTTGTATGTAGAACATATGCATTTTTTGCACATTTTTAGAATCCTAAAACGGAATTTAATTTATTCAAAACCCTGAAGTCCTCTCTTGAACGTTCTATTCCATGCAGAATGGAAGTATAAGATATTTGACTTCCTGGTACTGGTCTACACCAATTGAAATAGTCTGGCGTCTGGCCCTTAAAAATGGAACATGAAGTAGCTAACTCTATTCATGTTTATTGTTATTGAAAGTTTAATGGGTCAGTCCGTTGCTTTCCATGTGGTGCTACTCTCACGAGTGATAGTAACATATGGGATTGCTAGAAAGTGCGCATCCCGTTACAGTAATAAACAGTTTACTTTCACCACGCCAGAGTGTTGAAAATATAGTTTATACAATTTTTTCCTGAGGTAGTTTTTTGTTTCGTTCTTATAGTTGATCTTTTTCTAATATACTTAAGCCTACTTCACTCTGCGGCTTAGTATTGTTTGGTTACGTATTTCGCCTTCGTAAAACATACCTGTTCCCTCAAATTATGGATATCTATGAATTAAATCGTCTCTACCAAAATGAATTTATGGTTTCAAATTTTGGAAGCGCTATGCCATCATTAGAAGGAACAGATTCTTCCATATCGCTGCCAGAAATAACAAAAGATTATTTATTTGGATTGTCGATTGAATACCTATTTGGCCTCAGACATACTCTGGAAGTTCAGCACAGAAGAGCTTGGTAATGTCGCTCATGTCAGTTCGAAACAGGTTAGGTCCAAATATTGTCAAAATATCAACTTGCAGACATTTCTAAATTAACATAATGTAATCCTGAGATGTGCAGGTGAAATAAGGTCATTTTGATCGGCTACCAATTAAGATGCCCGTCTGTAAGTCCACAAATGCCCGCGTAAAAGCAAGTTTTGCAACAAGGACCAAGGTCGGGTGTCAGGAACCTGTTTGCATTTTACAGCTGGGCAAAAAATATATGTAGGTATCTATTGCACAATTCGATTTTATATTAAATTAAGACTATGTGCAAGTGCAAGCCTATTTTTAATGCACTAATTCTGACTCATCACTTTAAGTCCAAAAATATTCATTTTGCTCAAGTATCTTCAAAAAGGTTAGCTTTTGGTTTTGCCCAGGTTACTTGAACTCCTGGTTTTCATTTTTACATCGAGAGCGTCGCAGATATCAAAATATCAGATGTCAAACTTATTCAAAGGCCGAATTTGTGGCAAGATCTGTATTGAAGATTGGAAGTAGGTACTTTATAATTATATTGTTTCTTAGTTATTTTATTACATTTTATGTTGAATTTTGATTTATTTAGTTGTATTTATAGAATTTGACATGTAGCATGTAGCAAGTTTGAACAGTTTTGACTTTTGACATGTGATATTTTGACATCTGGGCCTCACCAAGAGTTGTGCTTGCATTGCATTCGTCTCATGTCTCATGCATGCCTTGTTGAATAATCTATGTATTGCATTCCCTACATTACTCCAGTTCTCCAATAGAAAACAAAAGAAAAGTCAGATCTCACAGATCGTCGCATCCAACCCTTGATGGGAAAAAAGACGAAGAGTAAGTCATCAGGAGGGGGACGGGGACTGTGAAGGGTGGGAAAGTGGAAGGAAAGACTATAGAACTGAGAAGTACTTCGAGTTACAAAGTGAGGAAATTGATGATTGACCTGATTTCTTCCACTTTTTATTTCATTCCGCTCCTCTCTACTCACACATTTTACACAATTTCCGTTCCCTAAAATTCACCTCCATTTCTTTGACTTCCAACAGAATCCAGACTCTTCTTCCTGCATAAATAAATAAGAGCTCTGTCTTCTTCTCTGTATCGTCCTGTCAAGTTCTGCTCTGCCTTTAATTTGATTAAATTGACAGGCTTTCTTCTGGCACGCGCCACACAATCTCCAGAAAAGTCCCATCGTATCCTATGGATTATTATTATTAGCCTGATTCATGGCAAAGCTCTTATGAAAACTGCTTCGATTCTAAGGAAGCAACGAATTGCATTAATTCCTTCATTGCTTTCCCTGATGGAGTCAGTGGGCTTCATCCGCTTTTAACAAAGCAGAAAAGTCAAGGAAGTTGATAGAAACGGAAGAGGAATCAGACATGCGAATCTGCAACTACTTATGACATGTTGGAATTAAATATGCTGCGGGATGACAACTGAAACTTCGCGGAGAGTTCTCGGATTCGATTGGACTTTAAATGTATCTCGGAATGTCGATTTTGTGTTCAATTTCGAGATCATAGAAGTATATTAAAGATATATGGATCCGCAAGATTATCTTTTTAAACCGCTCTGAGAATCTTAGTGCTTCCTTATGGACGGTCACGTGTCCTATATTATGACAACGAACCGAATGCAGTTGACTCTGAGCGTTTGTGGCAAAGTTGACTCAATATGCATTCCTACGCCAAGTCACACGCCACATCCTCTTAGAGCCAACTACACACTCAGTTCTATTTCGTAATTCACACGCGACCGTCAACAAGGAAGCATTACGATTATAATTAGCGGTTTACAAAAGCAAATCTTGCGACGCCAGAAACAATATATTTTTTTCGATTTTAAGGATCTACTAATTTCTTGAATTTGGTAAAAAATTTGCATTGTTGAATTAGCTTGTGGTAGAACCTTAGCACGATGCAAATTCGACCACAGATCAAATCCTCAATTTATCGTATTATGAAAATGACAAATGAAATGAAGGTCAAAAGAATGTAAAGCCTGGGTTTAACCTGGGTTTGAGTTGAGATTATTTGACGTCATCCCTACTAGTCCACTTTACAGTGACAACTTGCCGAGGTCATCTAGCAAGTCAAACTTTTCTCATGCACTTGCACACACGTTCATAAGGCGCTAAATTCGAAATCCTCATTTGTTCTTAAAGAGCACTTTCATTATAATGAGTTCAAAAACATAAAACTGCACTCCAGGCTCTTCTCATGTGTATTCTTTATTCTTTGTCAGGAAAAGTAGTAAAACGAAATCGTTGTTTTAGAGTAATCGAGTGGGACAAGCGTTTCCAGGAAATAGGCTGCTTGTACGTACTGGGAAGTTTATATGCCACGAGTATGGTTCATTTACAATAGCTCTCTCCGACCTGTATCCTTGTATTTGAAGACCTACTAAATCTAATAGTAAAGTATTGTAGACAATCAGATTGGAAGGAATTCGATTTCATTTTCACTTGAAGCATTTACTACTCTGGATGTTACTGGGCTTGTTCTGTTTTACGGACTCGAACCCGGAACCCAGAGTTCCGCTCGGAGACCAAAACACAAGCGTCTGCAGTGTATCAAACAACGGTTGGCTAGCTTCAACAGCACTTTGATTGTACCTAACATTTTTATGAAGGACTGC
>JAQFYU010002240.1:0-12380 GCA_034694905.1 Ceratophysella granulata
GAGTCCGTTAAATTATAAGTTCTCACAACTATTTGAACCTCGCGGCTAAAACTTACATTTGAATACCACGTAGTGTCGCGAAAGAAGCTACCAAAAGCTGTGATAACTTATGTTTTGATATAGTATATGTTAATGAACCAAGTACAGAGCATGTCAAATTGGATGCATATCAATGTTCTATTAAAAAACAGTTACATACACAGGCAATGCCTGCTAAGCACTGAATACCTTTTAAGCCAGTTTAAAATAGTGAGTAACTAGATTCTACATCTGAATTGAATACCACTCATAAAATATATATCTATATAAAAATTCTAGAAAAATATAACTAGAAGCAGAACTAATTCTTTTCCAAGTGGTTACCTGGTTCCATTAACATAAGTCTCATGTTTGAATAGACAAAAAGTAAAATATAAAGAGGTAGTTCAGCGTGCGATTCAGATGGATCGCACACTGAATCAAAAAATCTTTGACTTAGTGTGCGATCCCGCCAGAACACACGCTAAACGTGTACCGATTTACGTGCATATTACCCCCAGCTAATCAATATTCATGCTTTTCTCGACTCGAAAATGAATTTTACGCAATGGTTAATGCATTCGCTCTTTTAACCTTAGTTGCTTCGAAATTAGAATACTCATTCTAATTTCTACCCTCAAATGTTCGCCTATATCCAAGCTTCCTCTGTTAATTGTTTATCGCGATCACAAGAAGATATCAGTGAAGAAACATCAAGTTTTCATTTCAACTAGTCTTTTGGGTTTTTTTTATTCCTTTTGTCGTTTGTTATTTTGTGAAAAGTACATTCAGTATTTTATTTACCAAGGTTGGTGGACTTGTGCATAGGTGCTCGTAGATGTATTGAACTTTGTGTTACTATTCTCGTTGTTCAAGTTCAATTAAATGGATGTCATTCCGCGTATTGAATCAGCAGCATGAAGCATGACCCAGTAATCCATTCACGTTGGATTATGATAATTTTGTTCAGTACATTTTCTGTGGTATGTCTGCAAAACCACAAATCACTAGCAACTCATACACATTTCTAGAGTTAGAGTTCCAAAGCTGTTGCATAATTACTCAATGAGCAATGAACTTGAACAAAAGTTGGAAAGAAAAGAGGGAAATATTATTTATCTATAAATACATTTGTCCATTGAAATAATTTGAATACCCGAACAACTCCGTGTTCGTTAAGTTGAAACACTAACTACCCATAAAAATTTTAGAATATTATTAAAGCGTCTTTTTTTCAAACAAGTCAGTTGTCGGTTGGCACAGGGAGGATAGTAAAGAAGAATTGAGAAGCCGCTTAGATTTATATATGATCCGTGAGTCTTCACAATTGGGCGGGAAATAGAGGTTTAAATGCTATTTTAAAGCATTTGACTCTCGTTATTGTTTTAGCCTTCTCCTTCTCCAATTAACTATGGTATGGTAACTGAAGATCTCAATTCCAGATCTCAAACAATTAAACTTCAGCCTTGTTTATCGAACAAATCGGTTCCTAAATAATTGATCGTGATGTTTTTTCCAGGAGGCACTAAAGCCGTCCGCTATGGACTCCAAGGAGCAATCGATTGAAGTTTCCTATGATGACTTGAAAGGAGATCAAGAGAATCACCACAGTGGTGGGAACATCGGACGTCCTCATTTGAATACGACTTCTGCCAACACAGGTGGATACAGGAAGCATAATTACCACCACAATGCCCGCTTTCGACCGAGTCAAGGGTACAACAATCACAACAATGGGAATAACCACCGTTTTCCGAACAATGGCGGCTACAACACTGGGTTCCACAACCAGAATGGATATCACAACAACACCAACTATGGGAACACCAGTCGACCCTACAACAGCAAGTAAGTACAACCGAATGCTAAATATCTACGAATATGAACAACCACCTCTTAGAAGCGGCTTTCAGTAGATGCCAGAAGAACTATGTCATTGTTATTTGATTTGTTAATGCTTATCAGTTGTTGACATTCCTTTTGATTTGCTGCTTCTGTGATTGGTTTTGATTATTGCAATTGACTCGTGTGCTATGTTTGTTTCATCCTGCTCCTTGGAATTCCTTGTAGGCGCCAATTTCATAATAACGACTATTACCCAGCTCAAACCCAACACCAGAGCCATATGTACGCTCATCAGAATCATCATCACAATGGATCTGGTCAACATCATGGCTCCAGCAACTACTGGAGCAGCGGTGGAAATCAATACTACCCCCAAGAACAAAATTATTCTCATCAGTATTATTCCAGAAACGGGTCAAATCATAGTAGTCGCTACTTGTCGTCAGGTGGAAACACTCCCGAGACTTCGTCTTGCTCAGTTTCCCCGGACCCGGCGCAACTCCCGGTTACCGCCGCAGCAGTCCCCTCAACTCAGATGGAGTTACCAGATGACAGTGGAGAGTCATCTCGGCTGTCCAGTGCAGAAGATGACGAGGCGCATCTAGCCAAACCTTCTCCTGACACCGAATCAATCAGCAGTGTTTCTTCAGTCGACTCTAGCAAAGGATCCAGCTTGACCTCCAAATCTCCCACGCCATGCTTCCCGACTCCAGAGTCTCTGGACACAATGTTGCCTTCGTGTGTGAATCCCATGTCGTCATCCAATCAGGTGCTTCCAGGCGGTGGGTCCACGCGGCATGGTGGATGGGGCGACAGTCCAGAACCCCATCAGTACCTTGGGAAAGGCGGCCACTACGCTTACCCTCCTCCCAATGGCCACCTCTTCTACCCGGCTTCAAACTTGAATGATGGGAATCGCCATATGACATTTCCTCAGTTTCAGCCCAATCCTCGTTACACGCGCCGTGATGGTCCATATGAGATGTACCAGACAACACCACCGTACCCCTACCCAAACTACTTTCTAGGCGGATTGCCATGTGAGCCTCCTCATCACATGAATGGCGGTCCACCAATGACTTCTGTCTTCAACCCTGGTCCTCAGTTTACCTTTCCGGATTCTGTACCTCTGAGTAATGAACCAAATAAACTGGTAAACTTGAACGAGAAGACTGGTGTGATGGAATGGACTTCATGCGAAGATGGGAACGAAATTCCACGAATTTGTAGTCCAGGTCTTTTGACCATTGGAACTGGACCTCAGGGATCCTTGAATAATCGTCCTTTGTCAAAGAGAAGGTAGAGTAAAGAGTCGATGCAATTACTAACTAACCACTACTGCTAATTTGTGTACTATTTCATTTATGCACGTTTGATGCATTGTAGCTCTTGCTGAACAGGTGGAAATGGCTCCACGTTTGTAGCTAGAGCCCAAAACCCCATAACCTTTCCCTCTTTTTGAACGTCCGTCTTAGCTAACTTTAGGTATTTAAAACTTGTGAGCATAAGTAAAACTCAACTTCAAAAAAGGGAAAGGGCATGGCGGTTTCGGTTCTAAGACCAGTTTATTGACTAAAGCTTTTGTTTCTATACGCAGGCCTTCCATCGGTGCGTATGGTACTCAGTCCTCTCCAACCATTGGGCCGAATGGTTATTTTAGAAAACCGTTTCATTTTCAAGATCGACCACAGTGGCAACTCTCATGCCTTCGAGCTGAGGACTATCTGAACAACTACAATTACGTGGAAGAGGCAGACAAACCTGAAAGACTTACCCCAGTAGGTTCGGAATGGGCTAAGGTATGCTGTCAGGTCAAATCTCGACCCGGCCTAATCTCTTTCTACTCCATCGACCTTAAAACATTTTTACAAACACTTATTGGGTAATTTTAGCTATCGGAACAGATATGGGTTAAGTTTCAAACGAATCAGCAATCCAAAGAGATGTATAAAAACAAGGTGGAGCTCTGGAGACAGCTTTCTGAAATTGTAAAGGTATGCACATGCACAGAAAGACTTAGTTACTGACGCTCGATGCTTTCATTGGTATGGACAAGCGCATCTGTATAAACTAAACAGCAAATTCAATTTACACAGACTGCTCACCCGTCATACAGTCTTGAAGTGGTTGGGTCGACTGTATCTGGATTCGGAAGCAACACTTCCGACGTGGACATGTGTCTCCTCCTGAACAATCGGATTGATCAAAGTGATCGAGATGAAGCTTTGCAAATATTAGAAAAGCTTGGACCAAAGCTCAAGTCCATTCCAAACATTGAAAACAATGAAGTGATCCAGGCAAAAGTGCCGATTCTCAAGTTCAAGGATACTGTACATAACCTGGACGTGGATATCAACGTAAACAACGCAGTTGGACTACGGAACACCCAACTACTCTTTGGTTACGCCCAGTGCGACTGGCGAGTCAGACCCCTGATTCTGGTTGTGAAGCTTTGGGCCAACTTTCAAGGGATTAATGACGCCAAATCCATCACCTTGTCCAGCTACTCTCTTTCACTCATGGTAATTCATTACCTCCAGCACGGTGTAACTCCTGCCGTTCTGCCTTGCCTACAGCAATCGCACCCGGAGCGCTTTTCCAGCATGGTTACAGTGCTCAAAGTCAGAAAGAGTATTATCGAGCCACTTCTGAATCATGAACTCAGTGAAAATACCGAAACTCTTGCAGAACTTTTGCTCGGATTCCTGGAGTATTTCTCTGTAAAGTTCGAGTAAGTCTATTTGATCTTGTTATCCATGGTTTCGAGTTTCGACACAAGCACCGCTACAAGTTTCCAATAGTACGCGTTATATGTAAGCTAGTATTTCATTTCTTTGCGTTCCAGTTACAAAACGATGGCAATCTCTGTACGAACGGGTTCGACGATCTCCATCAGGAACTGCTGTTATAACAAGGCACCAAAGAATGACCCGTATCAATGGAAGCACATGTGCATTGAAGGTATAATCTTATCTTACGAAACCCATAATTCACCCTGCCTTGTCGAATCTGCTGTCCCTCATTTTCCTATTCCTTTTCCATCTAGACCGATTTCTTGGCTCCAGAAATGAAAAGCAAAATTTTTTAAAATTTCTAGAACCATTTGAGTTTACGAACACCGCCAGATCAGTCTATGAAAGGGATTCGTTTGATCGCGTTCGTGGAGTCTTCTGTGCATCATGGCAGCGCCTGTCAAAAACCCGTGACCTCGATTCAATTTTCAAACCAATTTCTCCAAGTGAGGCTCGGCTAATTGGTTCGAAGATGCGACCGTAGGAAAACCTGGACAAATGGGAATTAATACATAGAAGACCATCTTTACTTCTCCTGGCAGTAAGTTCTCTTTACTTCGCATTGCAAATTCAAATTTTGACAAACTATTTTGTAACGTAAATCCAACTTATAGTCGATAGCCGTCAAAAAGGTTATTGACATGCCATGTCGCTGATGTAACAAGTTACCTTCGAGTATTTGTCCACAGTATAGTAGTAGAAATGCTCAGCTCATCTTAATATTTAATGATTCACGCATTTAGAAAAGAAACAACAAAACGGATGATCAACTCGGCAACTGGAAGGGACATGAAAACTTATTCCAAGTATATAAACGAAAACTCGAAAATCAAAAAAAAACTTCACTCGATCAGCGACAAGAGCCCGTCGCTTCACTTCAGCTACGCGAAAAGAAAATTACAAAACCAAAAACCACAAAAAAAATTCATGTACTATAATAGAATTAGAATAGTTAAAGTTTAATGATAAAATTCAGCGCTCAAGTCCTGGGTAGCGCCACTTTCGTTTGACAAGCAGCCTACTGAACAATATCAACATTGGTGTTGTTTGTTGTTCGTTAAAGAACGAATTGAGGCATATTCCTAACGAGTATACTACGAGTGAATTCGGCACTACCCAGGACGAATAACTATCGAAAATTCAAAAGAAGGCATTTAGAAAAGCCGAAGTTTAATTTATAAACCTCTTTGAAACACCAACAAAAATTTAAAACCAAAAAAATAAACAAAAAAATTTAGATGTAATAATGTTCTATTTTATATTCATCTTTCTTCCCTCCTTCTTGCCAAAATCTTTGGCCCCTTTTTTCCTTTTCTTGTACTACTATTCAAATGTATTTATATAATGCTTCCATAGCAGAACCGTAATATATATGGGGTTAAGCGTTAAGTCTCTCCAAATTCAAAAAAATGTCCCTAGTCGACAAGTGTTTTTGTCATTAGTTTTGCTCCAGACAGTCCTTCAAATAGAATACAAGTAATGTAAAACTATGTTTAATTCCATAGTGTTATTATTTTGGTGCTTCCAGACATGGAATTAGTTTTGAGCTAACTATTCAGCATTCACTTATGATTTAGTCAATGAATTCTAGTTACCGCCGCGTTTTTGAAGACTGAGCGTTTGGTTGATGTTAGAAGAGGAGTCTTGTATTTGTATGAACGACCCTCAAACAACCAGACTATTCCGATGTATCTCCAATTTATAATGTATTTATTTATGTCTTTGACATCTTTGTGTATTAGCGTCTCCAGGACGTACATTCTCTTCAGGTAGTTCGTTATCGTCTGGTTACTGACCTTATTTTGTCTCTGTGTTCAGTTGTTTGTAAGCTATGTCTTCGTGCCAAGTTCTTATTTATAATCTGTAAACCATTTTTTGATAGCTATAGAAATTATTGAAAAGAAACGGGTGCCTCTGAACTGAACACATATCACGCTGAATGAACTTGAAAGAGGGTCTGATCAATTAGTGGTATTATGCTTTACGCTAAAATGTAACGAGACATATCATGATAAATCCTGTACTACATATTAATTATGTTAGTGAAGGACCTGGCAATGTATTAAGCTGCAGAAGTACAGCTCACCAGAGCCTAGTCTAGTAGTTCATTGGGCTAATTAATTGTAATTCTGCTTGAACCGAACTATGTCTTTCAAATTGAAATCGACAACCATCATGACACTCATACTTAAAAATATGTAGTGGGACTTGGATAATAATCTTGATAATATTCCTTATTAGTTGGAACTACGAAAATAAGTGGTAAAAGATGTCAATAATTCCATGATAATAACAAATACGTACTAGCATGTGCTTATTCCGTAGTATGTAATGTAAACTAGAAGTTTAGCCCAACAACAGTGAATCTATTCTTGATGTAACTACATGATACATACATAGAAAACATTGAAATGTTGTGAAGCTCTGTAGCCACTAGATTCCCTTGTAGTGTGGTGGATATTGTGCATTAGGTAATTAATTATTCGTAGTGTGTGCAGTCAAGTAAGCGATAGCTGTGCATTCACTATTTCGGACCTGATCTTCTCGTGCGAACAATAATGTGAACTGAACTTGATGTGAGTTAACGAAAGAACAATAACTATGATGTGAAAATCGAATGATGTGCAGAAATAATGAATTGGTAAAAAAATTATCAGTTTCTAAAAGCCTACGCTAATCCAGTTTTTACCTGAATTTTACATGGGACATCCAACATTTTGTCAGATGCTCAAATCAATCACTGGGGCAACCTTATTTAATTGAATTCGATTCGAGCGCGCAATTACTTTCATTCCCCTCACCAATTTCAAATCTGATTTAAGGTTCCCGCTTGAATATCAAATGAAACCCGTAAACAAGCTTTCACAACCGGGGTCAATAACCGTTGTACGGCTACTTTTCGCTAGCAGCCAAGACTGGATAATGGGTTTTTGTGGGTCGCGGGTCGCCGTGGGTTTTTGGGTCACATTTTTTGGCCTGGATTTTGGTTACAGTGGTTCTTTCGCAATGATGAGATTCTTTTATTTGTGCTGCCGCCTGTGGTCTAAAATAAGAACTTCTTTTGTTTTGCGACCATCCGACACATGCGACCCCAAACCCATAAAAATCCATTGTGACCCGCGACCCACAGATTTTGGTTTACCCAGTCTTGCTAGCAGCAACCCCTCGAAGCGGGGAACTGTTTGAATATTTTGCGCACAGTAATTTAATTGATAGAATTTCGCCCCCAAGCTTCGTTCAAGCAAACCGATTTTAAACCCTCAAACAAAGACAACGCGCAAGGCAGTCTCGCGATGATGATGGTGGCGTGGTGGGCTTTCTAAACTATGTTATATCGGAATCAGATCGTCGTTAAAGTGCAAACTATACTAATGGAAACTGAAAAACAATAATAATCCAAACAATAAAATTAACAGTTCGATGGAAATTACTAGGGAAAGTCTAATTATATGTAGGCCCACTACATGTGCTTGAGTAGATTCAATATGTACTAGCGTTCCTCAGCGGCAGATACTTGGCGAGTTAATACGTACTTGTGGTTTATGATCCTCATTCGTGGTACATGAATTGTAAGTCCCGAACTAGTGAAATGTAGTATTTTTTGATGGTAAGTTTATCGGAATGGACTTTTGTGTTGTGAATTTTGTCATATTTGTCGTATATGCGAACTGTGAAGTAGGAGGTGATGAAATATCGAAGCAAATTGACATTGGAATTTGAATTACTTAAGTCTTTAGTGTGATGAACTGAAAATTATATTCTGTAGAATGAATTGGCTCTTGTTGAAATGTGTCGCTTAGTATCAATGCTTTAGTGTTTAGTTATCGTCATTCGGCTCATATTGTTGCACCAAGACGTGCATGGGTTATACGACGGGATTAGAAAATAATTGGATTTAATTGGCTTAATGTTTGTGCTTTGTGCCTATTGTCAAAATTAATCGAGTAAAGCAAATAAAAAGTTCAAAATTAATTACCACCCGGCGTACTTCCTACAATTTTCTGCTTTCACTTCAATTGTTCCATTTTGCTTCTAGGCCTCAACTAACTCGCGTGTCCGTGATTCCAGTCTTGTATTCATCTCCACCAATTTAGTTAAGACTTCACTTAACGCATACTCCATTGTTTCAACTCGACCTTGCATTCTATATGTAAAAATATAGGAAGATGTTCATCAAAACAGGATTTGTAAATGTCCCAAAATGATTTCAAAAAGTTGTCCGATTTCTTCAACTTACGCATAAAATTCATCGCTCTTGATCTCCACAGAATTGCCCGAATCCCCGTACTCCTCTTTTAAAACGTTCTGAACACCGGAACTCACGTCGTGTTCCTTGGACTTCCGCTGGTCCATATCGTCCAGAATATGTTGAGTTTCATCTTCATCCAGAATTCGCTCTTGGTCCAGTTCATAGCGAGCGAGAAACATTTCAATCTCAACGCTATTGAAGGTATATCTGTTCAAATCATAAAATTAAATATCAATGAATGCAGCAATAAAACAGCGGGGGAAAATTAATTGGGTTACCGAATAATTTTTTCTTGGAGATGGTTTTGAAACAAAATAAGATAATCTGGCTGAAATTAAAGAATGTAATGTTAATTGCTGTAACTCTACAGTATCAAAAAGCCAAATGTCAAAAAATGGTTATGTAATTTATGTTTTCCATCAACCATTTTATTTTTTCGTCAGCCGCTTATATTTTAACCCTTTAGTTAATTTACCGATTTAGATTGTGGCGTAGTTCATCTTGTGTTATTTTCCCGTCGGCTGCAGCAAGACGGATTGCCGTCTGAGCGCTGAGTTTTCGGTTCCGCTTCCCAAAAACTCCTTTCACGTTGTTCACAATGTTCCTGAAGTAGTCCTTGATTTCAAATTCGTTTCTATGTTCGTGAATCTCGGCTTTCACTTGGCTGTACGTATCGTTGATTATGGCCAGGAACATGTTCTAAAAATAGGGATATAATATAAATATTGTGATTGTTGTGGAATTCTTAAGTCGATAATTTGTAAAATGATGATACACAAATTACCAGTAGCACGAAGAAAATGAAGAATGTATAAGCGATGAAGAAAATCGGACCCATAACACGATTTGCACCCACAAGTTGTCGAAAATCGAAATCACCCAACAGAAGACGAGTAAGCGTGAACACTGTATCTTGAATTGTGCTGTAATCTTCCAGCTAAATTAAAATTCAAACTTGTCAAAATATGCGGGGAGAAGCACTGATCAGTTCCCGGTTCAAATGAACTTACTTCGGATCCGAATACCAAATATCCCAGCTGAACAAATGCAAAGAAGACAATGAAGAACATGATTCCAAATCCAAAAATATCTTTCGCACACTGGAAAAGTCATTATGTCGTGTCAATATTAATATTTGTCTGTTATTGTTACGCATTGGTTGAGGTTTCAGTGAATTTACCCGGGACAGAGTGCTGGACAACTGGGTCATTGTCGCGTTGAAGGAAACGTACTTGAATACTTTCACCCAAACCAGAAACACATTACACGAGACCGCATGATTGAACTGCGTTTCCCAAAACGCGAGAAACTCAAAATCCGCAAAGTCATCTATTTTCGTCGTCAGATCTCGCAACGTTTCTTTCACCAGGAAGTATCGATAGATATTGAAAGCAATGCACGTGAATGACAACTGTGAAAATCACATCATTGTGTAATTTTCATTCAGCTGGAACATTTAAAATGCATTTCATCATCGATCCATATTTTGTTGTTACCAGAAGTGTGGCAAAGTCGAACCAAGACCAAATGTCCCGAATGTAATCCTTGCATCCCTGATGAATCATTTCAGTGATTTCCTGGATCAAGTAGTAAACCGTGAAGACAACGAAGAGGATTTCCGAAGGTAACAACATGTAGTAGTCAAGGTTATCGACATAGCGAATTAGACGAACAGTCCGAAGGGAATACGATGTTGTAACTCCGCCCGTTGTAGGAAATTCCCATAAGAGTCTGTGTAAAAATTAAGCAACGTAGTACAATTTGTAAGTTCATTTCCACCTTTTAAAAAAATCGAGCTCGGATGTTTTACTTTACGACACAGAACAAATTGATATTGGCATTGTAGACGGTGAAGTCGAGGAAGACTACCCGAGTAGCTCGTGTGATCCAAAGATTCGTTTGAAGTTCTCCTATTCGTTGAGCCGCTTCGGCAGCCGTTTTGGGCAAATTTATCACTCCTCCATTACCGCTGTAAATACCCAATTTCCCCCAGTGACCATAGCCTCCAGATCTGTACTTCCAACTATTTCGCACAAATGATTTAACCATGTAAAAATTCGGTCTTTCATGAAATCAAATAAATTGGATATTGAAAATATATATTTGCTAACGAGTTCTGAACCGTCGTGGCAATTTTGACCTTGGCGTCATCCCAGTAATTCTCCTTCGGATCACCTTTATCTTCGTGTTCCTCGGAATATTCCGGGAAACACTCTCTGCTCAAATGGGTGAAGGTTTTCTCTACGGGACAGCTTCCGTTGATTACTCTAATCTGAAAATATATTTTTGTTCAAATACATAATGTGTAAGTAACCAATTGAAATTAAATTCAGGAATGAGATGTCGAACCTGTCTCATGCGTACGATTCCAATAAGCTGATTCTCGTACAAAATTCCAGCATTTCTCTCCTTGTCGGCTAGATCCTTGACCTTAAGGTTGGATGTGCTTCCGTACCAGGACTCAACGTACAGCCCCGCAATCATGGGTCCACGAACGTACTGTATGTATAACACAGAATAATTGATTAGATGAATAGAATTGACCTACACAATTAATAAGTATTAATCGTCGCTTACATTCCAGAAATCGTGAACATCAGCAGAAGTTAAGAATGTCGTGGTCGGATCTGATCCGGTATCGGCCATTTCTGTTACTTTGACGTCCACAAATAGATCGTACATGACTCTTGTGTAGTAGTATGTGGCTCCTGACGTCATTCCAATCACCACTAAAGCAGAAAGCAGAACAATTATCAGCTGCGTTATTCTGCATTGATCAATAATTCGGTTTCTGATTTACTTATTGTGACCGTAATCAAGAAGAATATGTAGATAAACAGTTCTCGACGAAAGAACTTGATGTACAGGGCACGATTGCCCTTTGAAGCCAACTGACGAGTAGCAAATACAGCTGAAAATTAAAGATATTGCTTTTCGTTAAAAATCAGTGTTCTTTTGAACTATTGTCAACTTCAGATGTGTCCTACCGTTGAAACACGAGACGGACCCTTTGTCTTTCCTTTCGAAGACTGTTGCTGGAGCAGGGTCTTTTGGAGCATGTTCTGGAGCTCTTTCAACCACATACTCCATTTCTAAGGGCTCATGCTTCGGAACGGTGGAAGAAGCTGGCTGAGTTGCCTGTTCGGGCTTCTTGGCAGCTAAATCTCCTGCATCCATTTTGGTAAAATCTGACCCTTTTTCTTCTTGGCAAAGCTAATTCCACAAAAACTTGGAAATACAATAGTTGCCTTTACGTTTATCAGTTTGCGATTTTAATATTGGCAAATAAATACTTAAATAGAATCTTTTGAGATTGAAATCCATTCGAAACTAAAAAAAGGCGTGAAAATTTTATTTGACCTAGCTTCTTTGTTTATTATTGATTTCTGAGTATATTTCATTGTGGGCGTTATGACAAAATGAATGGTTTCAAATTAAATTGTAGAACGAAAAGTGTTTGTTGGTGATACATGCGA
>JAQFYU010002241.1:0-12379 GCA_034694905.1 Ceratophysella granulata
AAGTTCAGTTGGTTAGTTTCGTATGCCTCAAGTAGAGAGAAAGACGGGCCGCGAAAAGGCTCTTGCAAAGTCTCGTGAACTTGGAACCGGATTACGCAGATTTATACTAAACTAGCTGACCCATTTTTTAGTGATAGTATCACTAATCTGTACCTGTGTTTTGAATTTGCCTTTAATTCTTAATTAATAGGTCTGCAAGCGATAGTGTTGTGCAGTATATCTCTTTTACACCTATGTATGTCTTGAGGCCCGTCATAATATAAAATCAATATGAACATATTAATTTCAATAGCCCATTTAGTATTGTATTAAGTTGTCATAACAGTCGAGCCAATGTGTTACGGAGTTAGGCCTAATCAACATTTAAAACTAGCTGACCCATTTGTCAGTGATAGTATCGCTGTTTTTACCTGTATTTTGAATTTGTGTAATTAATTAAGCTACAATCGGTAGTGTTGTGCTTGTGCAGTGTGTAATGTAGTCATCTCATTTACACCTCATCAACAGCATGTCTTGAGGGCCTTTACAATATCAATTTGAAATATTAATTTGGATAGTCCATTTAGCATTGTATTACGTTGCTATGATGGTGGGCTCACAGTCACAATGAATTGTTTGTAACGGAACGGAGGTAATCAATAATTTAAATCTTTGGAATCCAGAATTAAGAAAAAATTAATTGTGTATAGGATTTACGTTACTAGGGCATTGGCCACTGGCAGGCGCGGTGACAAAAGTTGTTGTGCGACAGAATATACATAGAAATAGGAATACAGCTTCTCGAAAATAACATAAAGGATCTTCGGAATCCAGAGAAATATGAGAAATCAATTGTGTAGGATTTCGTTGTCAGGATAGCATTGATCACTGGTAGTCGTTTTGACAAAAGTTGTTGTGTGACAGATAGTAGAATACAGAACAGAGAGCAAAGAGAGAATCCATACAGCTTCTCGAAAATATGAAAAACTAGCTTGCCCATTGGTCAGTGATTAAATCACTGATCTGTACCAATGTTTTGAATTTTCGAACGTTCTAATTATCAAGTTTCAATCAGTATGTTTGTGCGATATGCATCGCTTTTACACCTCATCATTGTGTTTCGTAAACCGTGAATACCAATTTCGAAATACTAATCCCGATAAACCATTTTAACCTATTACGTTGCTAAGACAATCGAGTCCTCTTATTTTTAGCAGATGTGAACATCATCAACATTTTAAATATTTGGATATCCAGAAATAGAACAAATTAAATTGTGTAGCATAGCGTTGCCAGGATATTGATCACTGGTAGAAGTGTTGACAAAAGTTGTAGGGTGACAGAATATAGAATTGGGACTATACATAGAATATGCACATCATTTCGAAAATAATATAGTGGATGATACGGACAAATACCCACGTCTCGTCTTTATATATTAAAATGCTTTGTTTTGATTTTGACTAAGGCTTGTTCCGCATGCAGTGCACACAGAGGGTTGTAATTCTAAATTAGTGTTCCTTCCCAGTCCTATGTAAATACGTTCCTGGATCTCAATGCCTAATGCCGAGTCAGCATATTCCATTCCATTAGAAGTCCACGTGGAATTGGAAGGCAAATATGACGTGGGGACTCTATTGGAATATGACATTGATTTGGGTTCCGTTCCATGCATAATGTAGCTTCAGAGAGTGCCTGGGCTCAGGAATAATATATGTATGATGAGGTTGACAGAAGAAGATGTCGGATGATGGTGCCAGCAGAACTGATTAAGCCTGAGACTGAGAAAAGTGAGGAGATAGAGCAAACCCAAGATTCCTTCACTGTCATGGAAACCCCTTAATCTCAGGGTTTCATCAATTGGAAACAACTTTCTTCTTATCTGGCTTCAGAGCGGAAGAGAAACGCCAGACTTTGAGCTTCATTGACCCTCACTAAAGATTAGGGATTTGAAGATGTAGATCCTTTTCTCCTTCCTTCTGTTGCTAGGAAATGAGTTTTCTCCTTTTCTCGTTTCTGTAGACCGGAGCAGTTCTACTGGCTTTTATTGTTTGCCAGGAACAATTTCTTTCCTCAGTTTATTAATCCTCCCATTGATATCCCATCCACACATCCTTTCCCATCTCAACACCGGAAACTCCTTCTAAGGAAACCCGAAACTTGGGGTTAGATTGACAAAATACATCCGCAATCTTGACGGAACAATTGCTACTGAAAGAGAAAGTTCAGAGAATGCTTTGCTTCCAGAGTTCTGCTACGATCTTTAATTTGCTCCTCAAATTAATTATAATATAATAATAAATGCCTAGCTGAATTCAATGGGATAGGTTATAGGTTTGACTTGATCAATATTGAATCGGGAGGCAGAGACAGGATATATTAAAGTATTATGTAAAATCATCCTCTTCCCATATGAAATGTACTGCAATATAAAAAATCGACATTTAAAATACAAATGATTTGATAAAAAAATCGCTAATCGTTCTCTGCAATTTTTTTTCGACATGTTCTATAGAAATCGTGCAATAGCGATTCTCAAACCGGTAAAAACATACAGATTTTTAGGAAATCTTGAGCTTTGTGCAAAATATCGGCCTTTCGGTAATTTCTTCACAAATGTTTTGAGCAATATTTTATCGAATTCATAATTAAATTTAACGTCCGTTGAAAATTCAAAATTCAAAATTTAGGCCTTCTCGCTTGCCCACCTAAACCAATTTTTATAGCCGCCACTGAAAAAATGGTCGATAATATTTGTTTGTTATCGAGTTGTATGACCCATTATGTTTTAAGTGTTTGATACAGCTGATTTCTTCTGAATTGAAATATGTTATACTCGGATGACTCAAATAAATCAAATATTTTCTCGATTTTAGTTTGTCATGTTTGGAAACCAGAAACCTCTAACCCGTTACAAATGTTTTATGGCTAGACAGAAGAAACAAAAGTATTTAGATCTGACAGTTGTCGGAAGAATCCCATAGTTTTGATGTAGCACATCTGTTCATTTCATAGTTGGAAGCTGGAATCTCCGGTTCTCCGACTGAGAGGAACGAGTGGAGAAAGTACGCGGAGAAAGTCGGAATAGTGAAAAGGCAGGAAAGAAATTTGATGACGAAGACAGCCTATTTTTAGTCTCGGAGCAATTTTGATGAAATTCTTGTCGGGGTGAACATGTTTGAGTAGACATAGACACACAATAAGGCTCCGTCTCAGAAATCCAAAAGGAGGGAGGGTCCACCAGGGTCGGTGCGAGGAATTTAGCGATTTAACCCGGTTTACAATCTTTCGTTGAATGGATGGATCGTGCAACTTTGTGGTCGCAATGTCAGAATTAATAAATATGCATACTCTCTGTTTTATGCTTGTCAAAGCTAACTTTTCACCTAAAAATTGAAATGATTAAATAAAGGGCAAAATTATCTTATGTAGATTAAAAAATTTAAAAGCATCAATAAAATGGAATTTAATGTTTAAATTTGCTTAGATTTTATTTGTTTTATTGATTTATCCATCCGAACGTGATAAAGTTTGATGTTTTGTTCAAGAAACATGTAAAAAATGACAACGAATATTATAAATGGGATTAATGTCACCGTAATGCTATTACTATTCGAGTTGCCTTAATACATCCAAAACCGAAGGCCAAAGTCAAGGGTCCTCATATTGGCCTTTTGACCGTGAAAATGGGTGCAAAGGCAGGCTAGCATTTCATTCAATAGTGTTGACATACTTTCTGTAAGACTAATGCAAACACGCTAACTTTAGCTGTTTCTTTTTAAAAATTAGGAGCGAATTTTAAAATTAAAAATCTTATTAAAATGTACTGGACCTGAAAAAATGAACCGATTTAAAAAAATTACGTAATTATTAAAATTTACGTGCAAAAACTACCTTGGACTAGACATGTGAGCGCTCTCTGACGATCGATAAGAACACTTTATGAAATTAACTAGTTGCCAAGCGACTGAAAAATGTATAGGCGAATTTTACCGCGAACGTTTTAGAAATAGATGCAGTAGTCAGCCCATGCCTACAACGAAGTGGATCCAACCCTGATGTGCCTGGAAGGAAGGGAAGTGAGTAGATTTGGCTTCCAACTTTATACTTTCGTTTTCTTTAGGAGATGACTCGGGTCAGTGAGGCAGATTTATGAGTGAGTGTGTGTGTGTGTGTGTGTGTGTGTGAGAAGGGAAATATGAGAGAGGCTTTTCTGTAACTGAGCAATTTATGAAAAGGAAACTTGTAGGAAAGTTATATTATGTGGACTAAAACGAAACTATTTTCCCCAAATCCCGTCGTCATAGAGGCTTAGTCTATACGCTCTGCGTGTGTAGTACGAGCAAGGCTTTTCTTTCTCTTCAAATTTTCAAGGTTGTCAAGTCTTTCTTGGGCCTCTGTCCAATACCCTTCTCAACTTGATAAATAATCCTTCTATTAAATTGTATCTCTGGCGGAAATCTTATTCATGCGTGCTCCACAGACAAACATTAATTCTGTATCAGGATCACTCGACTCTATAAGCTCTCATGTTACAGTTTGTTTGTAGTTACAGGGTACAGGGTTTATTTGTCTACATGATACAATTGTAATATACATTTCACAATGGCTAAAATATCAAAGTATCTGATGAAATCAACATTTTATTAAATATTTTTTTCTCGCAGAATTTAATACAAAACCGTTGCACAGCTGTTTGACCATTGGGCTGGGTTTTGTTCAGAGTCAGGAATCTAATCACAATGGGATATAAAGAGTTAGAAATAAGATATACCTATTAAAAACTACTAAAACCCGCACTAAGGGGATCGGATTTAATATTGAAACGTGATTTTCTCTGTTAAGGCTAAATCTCATTATATCACAATATTGTTAAATCCCATCAGAGTACGAATTTCCGTGGTTCTAGTTTAGTACCAATATTTTTAAATTCTCTCGAAGTACGTGATTTAAACGCTAAAACAAGCAATTTTAAAAAGGGGAAGAAAATTCAATAATAATACATATCACATGCCTAAATGTAAAATATAATAACTCAATAGATCACATTCTTGAATGTTGTATACAGAAATGCCCGAAATTAGACTGCATTTTGCTGACTGGTGTTTTCATGTTTTCTGATCTATCCAAAATCGCATTACGACACATGTAAATTTATCTTGAGATCACCAGAAATTTTGTATTGCATTAACTACCAGGTGTGAAAGGAAAATTTACACCAGGCAGGAGATCTGGAATTAACAAGAATTTCCTGGAATAGACTAGACGGTGTGAGCGTTTAAAATAATCAGTTGTCACACGCAGAAATCGACATTGAGATTGCTTCTGGGAAATAGCAGAAGTACGAAAAATACATACGCACAACATGAGATAAAAGTGATAAATCCAGCCAAAATATACTAACGTTACCATATACAGAATGTAATGCGCTGCACTGCACACAAATACACAAAACTGGAGCATATTTTCTTTTTCTCCTAATCCTCGTATTCACTCTCAATTCCCGTTCCAATCTATGAGAGTCGGCTGGAAAGCTGTGGGAGTCTTTTCTAATTTTAATGATATTGGAACAATTCCAAAAGGAAGCCTATACGAGACGTTATTAACTGAAAAAACAAAGTGCTCTGGATTACACAATCAGGGCAGAAAAATAAGAGCCAAGTAATTGTACTTCTCAAAATGATATAGAGGAATAAGAGTTATTCATGATTTCAATGAAAATCTCTTGTTTCACTAATTAGCAACTTTTAGAGAAGACAGAGAAGCCATTAAGTCGAGAGACTGACGTTTTTCACTGAAGTGAGCATTTGAAAAATTAATTTTTGACACATCCACTTCAACTTCCTGATTCACTACATTCGAGTGGGAATACTTCAGACAAGAAGGCTCTATTGTTATTTTTAGCGGCTTGGAAATCCTCACATTTCACGTTATCCGGGTTTAATTGGAATGGTTGAACTACGCATGTGCCCTTCGAAACTGTATTGATACCAATTGTATCAAAATTATCGTAGTCTCGTATTTATTTACTACGTTCAAATACTATTTTTGGTACATAGTAGATATTATTGTAGGCAATTCCTTAATCAACCCAATTTGAAATACCAAAAATTCACACTGACTGGCATTGAGTTTTAGAGATTTAATATTTGTATCACCAAATAAGTACTAATCCCTATTCTGTCTTTGGAGAGCTTTTTGGTGATTTTAGCTTATTATTAAAAGTATTTAATTTAATCGAAAAATTAAATAGTTTCAAATTTAAAGACTGTTTCGGTAAGTTAGGTTATGGTAGACGATTGCGGAGGACGTTTCTAAATTGTGCGTTTAAGTTAAGTTATGTTATGTTTTGCCTTTCGTTCGGTTATATCATCTGAAATTGCAAATTAAACAGCTACATGGAATTTAAATGCTGAGATCCGGTGAACTACTCGTATGTAATTATTTGGTCAACTAAATGAGTTTTGCGGTGACAATCGTAATTTTTTGCGTTGAGTCTAATTTATTACTGTGAATTAATGTGTCAGATTTTTAAGCACATCGCAAAATGTCGGATTATCGGCATATTTTCTGCTATGTAAAATCGGGTACCTACTTATAGTTTGATTAAATTTATGGGCACTATTATTTAAATTAAGCTCCTATTCGTATCCATTTTGAAACTCTGAATTTCAAATTAAAATTACAGTAGACATTTATTGTATTGAACCGAGGAAACTCGTCATTTCAATTCTGTTTAATAATTCTTACTTGTGAAAGCACTGCAGATGTCCTTTATGGATTCTAGCTGTGGAGTCCCTTTTCGCTGTGTCAGGGTCAGGACCCTTTTCCGACAGATACAAGATATTCCGGAAAAAGCTATATATTACGTTTCAAACATTATAATTTTCTACAAAGATTTTTGCATGTACTCTCTTGTCCTTTTGTATGAAAGGTTCGTGAAACAGATACTCTTGTTGTGACTACAGTTCTGTCTTGTTACCTGTCTCAGTTATGTTTCGAGTCCTTGTCTGTTATATCGTTACGCCTGAACTGATTTCCCAAACTCGTTTATAATAATATTGTTAGGCAGGTGGAGGAGATGAAACTGAAGATAGGAGGCGGGAGGCGTCTACGATGATGTGACTTTTGTGCATGGATTCAATTTGAAAACCTTCTGAAATTGAATACTCCACCAAATAAGATCCTGCCACCTGTAGTGCTACTGTAGCTTCCGTTCCTCGACAACTGTCAAATATTTACACTGGCACACACCCGTGACTTCCTCCCAGATCTGCCTTGCCTTATGATAATAGCTACCCATTAATCCGTTGACACAGAATTAGAGAATGCTTCCAAGACGAGCGGAGACTGTGCCATGGCCCGTGCTCCCATTGATTATTTAAGAGTCGGGGAGAAAGTGGGATGGAGGCGTGAGAAGAATAGGAAAAATTGAGGGTCCATGAATGAATTGCGTGTGAAGAATGAAAGAGTAATAAAAAGAAAAGAGAACTTTTCCTGCCCCAGCACACGGCCATGCAGGAAGAGCCTGAGAAAACAAAGGAAGGGAGATGAGGGAATCATAACTCGTATCTTACGCCCAATAAAATTGACAGGTTTACTTTACCCACTTGCCAAATTATTCTCGCATAATTTATTAACAATGAAACCTAGGCTGGAGCCTTCTGCCGCATTAGCCAGTACCAGCCAGCCGTCTTGATGCTTGGCTGGATGCATACACTTTTGAGCTGGTGGGAACTCAAAGGTTCAAAGACGGGCGTCCAGACAGGAGGGAGAAGAGTATATAAACCCCTTACAAATCAAGTGGCTAAAGCTTTAAGGGGACATTTAAAGTGTGGCTTGAGTAGTCTCAAAGGATTTATCGCTACATTATGAAAATGTAGTGGGGGTATGCGTCAAAAGATACGGAAGATGGGATAACCATTACTTCCCCTATATTTCCCCTTATCCCAAACCATCTTTCACAATCTGTCAAATTCTAATGCAAAAAAAAGTATTATCACAAACTTTCTCCTCAACGGACAATTTGTATTGGAACTGAGGAAACGGGTGTGAGGGACTTGGGCTTTATTAAACTTTTTTCTTCAAAGAGAGAGAGCACACAGAGAGTGTGAGCAGTAGAGCATGTATAAAATTTTGGACCGAGTTGGACCTGACCAGCATGATTTTTTAGATGTCTAAATTTAAGTTGCGGAGCAGAAGACGAATCAGACGTTTTGGGCTGGTAGAATATGTATCCCAGGTCAGCTAAGCAAAACTCACATCGAAAAAACAAAAAAAAATAGACTTTTTGTAAAAGAAGCTACTTTGTCTATCATAGATTTTTGTATTTGTTTGCTTTGTCAGTTGAGAAAAAATCTAAAATCGAATTATTTTGAAAATAGTCAAAAAAAATGGAAATCCAAAAATAGAAAATTAATTTAGTATTAAAACTCGTGGACACGACTTTGACGGCGATGCAGTAAGTTTTTGGAACACCAATTTGATAAGACTTACTGTGTGTGATGCTACCACCAAGCTGAGTGCATGACGCACACAAGATTGTTAACGAATATTTTGATTGCCAATTAGGAACAATTTAGAGAAAAGACGCGATTTCTGGCTGACTTTTTGCGAAAAAGGTGTAGGTTTTTAACCAGCCCAAGTGACTATTGCCCAACTGATCGACTTGGAAGATGATACGTGATGGTGGACGAGGAAGAGCTGAAATACGAATATTTTGCCTGTCATTTGATCAAAACATAGCAGAAAGACTGTTAAAAATAAGGCTTGCTCAGATGACTCAATTTTTTAATATTTTGATTTTGCCCAACTGACTGAATTTTTTAAATATTTTTTGGCTAATGATTTTCCTCCAACCGACTGATTTTTTTTTAGTATTTTGATTTTGCCCAACTGACTTTTGCCCAACTGACCAGCTCGGAAGATATGAATACGTGGTGTACTGGGTGAGGAAGAGCTGAAATAAAAATGTAGCCACAGGAGACTATTCACAGCAAGGGACCCAAAGAACATAAATTCTGTTCTGCGGACTCGAAACCTGGAACAATTTTTCTATTTATATTAAAAGCGGAATAGTGGATGAGATTCCGCTATATATTTATTCGACCCGTTCCTTCAACCCATTTCCTGCACTTGGACTCGCTCACTGATCTCCTGCCTCAGTCCTACAAGTACTCTGGCGCTACACTACTGGTCCCAAGTGGTTCAGCCTTGCCAAGCCAAGGCTCACCATGAATTTCAGACTCCGCGTCCCACTTTGATTCTCCTGCAGATCCCATTTCCCTCCAGAATACATTCCGTGGCTCCACACAGAGAGACGAGCAGAGGCACAAAGAGAGTTCCAGCAGATGATGTTTGTAGCTCATGAACTTTGTGTTCTTTGGGCCCATTCTTAGTTTTAAACTCAATACACTACATGAAGTGAATTTTTAACAAGGAGGGAACAGGGATAGGAAACCACAGAACAACAACGGCATGTGCACTATTTCATTTTCACCAGCAGAGCCTGTGAGCCTGTGACCACACGCTTCTGTCTGGGAACGAAGGGAAAACCGAGAGAGAGTCGACTGGGGGAGACTTTCTCCATAAGTCTGCGTGGAGAAAGTCAGAATTGAGAATAACGTTATTATCTGAATCCGAAAGTTTGGATTTTAGGGCTGGTGGGAAATGGAGATTGAGGATGGTGATTTAATGAATTATTACTTGTTTGGGCCCTGGGCATGAATTTAAAACAACAGGCTATAGGAGAAATCTATGAGTCTATCTCGGCCTAGTCATCATGAACGATGATGAAAGTGACAGTACACTACAGAAATATGGAAATTTTGTATGCCGAAACACAATTTAATTTTAGAGCCTTCTATAAACAGACCACGACCGAACAAACCTATTAATCATCATTCCTTTGTACGGAACGTTGGAATCTAGCCTTGATCCTAGTTGTTGGCTGGGGCTGCTGTAGGCATGAACAACACCCGCAGCATGGTCATGTCCACTTCAGGATCAATTGTGGTCACTTCGGAAAACTTAATATTAAACCTACACTGCCGATGAAATTAGCGTAAAGAAATTCAAATCCAGCGAAGAGCATCATGTTATTTTAAATGAGAAGTTTCCAGGTCAGAGGTCAGTGTCGTGTCGTACGAGTTCAGCGGAGTGAGTGGCTCAAATTATTGCACAATACCCTCTCCCGTTAGACACATTGCACACTGCCATTGTCATTGCACACTGAAAGGTTTAGGAAGTACTTTTAATGCAAAAATGTTTTTCTCCTGGGATTCTCTGTAATTTTTTAATTTAAGGTTTCCACGATTCAAACCGGTGGGGTTCCAGTAACCAAATCAACGAGCTTCATATTCTGGTAAACCATTTTAATGCATGTTTGCATATTTCGGTATTTGTATAATTGTAACTTTCGTGTATATTTAGAAGTTTCTGATACATTTTTGTACTTTCACCGCATATTTTGACATTTTTTAAAGTTAGTTTTCTATTTTATTAGAGGTATAATGTAGGAATCTACTTTGACAGGTTTTTATACTTGGAAATATATTGTGTTCCTGCTAGAGAAATTTTAGAACCTTGGAATTATTTAATGTTTTCAACATTTGTTGCATTTTTACAAGTTAGCTGACTGGAATTTATATGAAGTACTTACATTTTTGGATTTTTAATCAGTATTTTTGCATAAAAGTGTTGCTATGTACTCAATTTACTGTATATCTTGTACCAGGGTTAAACTGCAAACGATCACTTCCTTGGTAATTATGACTTAACATGCTAGGGCAGGGATTATATGTACATATTTGATGAAATGCTGCATGCTCTGGAGCAGAAGTTGCACAAGCCTTTCAGCACAAATACATTTGGAAGATATGATGTGTTTGTTTCCTCGACTCTGATTGCCAAGTATGGAATGCCATTAGTATGAAAGCGGTGTAACGATTATGGGAATGATGACGGGTGGGATGAATATTACTCGGGAAATGGAACTGTTTGACGGCTATTATGCTTTCTCGTCCAGAAGCGGGAAATGGAAAACAAAGAACCCCCAAAAAAATAAGCAACAAACTACAAGCTAAAGTAGCAGGAGTCTCTTCTTCTGAAGCATCACATCGCATCATGCTCCGAATCCACATTTCACGTTCAACGTGGAAGGATGCGGAGAAAGCTAATCTGTTTCAATGTGATCCTCGTACTAAGTGCGGTTTGTCCCTTCCTTGTCTTGAGGAATCCCATTGCCAGAAATTGTTCTTCCTTGTCTAGTTGTGGAAATGAAAATGAAATTGGATGTGGCAATATAATGGATGCTCTCCGTGTCACTAATGCTCCGTCCAAGTATCAGCTTACCCGGACAGGCCAAAGTCCTCGATTTAACGAGCCAGTCCTGGGCTCTGCTTACGTACGTAGCCTACAGAACAAATATAGGAAAAACAACAAGTTTTGAAAGCTGCTATGGGTTCCAGGTTATCCAAGGAAGCAGAAGTACTTGTACAGAGTGACTCAGTCACTTTTAACCCAACAATTTCTAATCTTTATAGCGAATCGAGTATCGGAAGTGACAATATTAAGCAATAAATAATTCATTAGAAATATTGTTATAATTGTTTTTAAGTGTTTACTTTATATTTTGTTTTGTTCTTCGACGTAATTACACGGTTTGTTTCACCGATTAACGGAACTTAAAATTTAACAGAACTTTGTTTTCATATTACAATATGAAAATCGCCAAACCTATTAACATGAACAAGTCAGTCAATTCTTGAATTAGTTTCATGTTGTGACAGCGACAGTATGGCATATTAATTTTGAATTAAGCATATTGATTTTTACTTAAAGTAAATTTACAAATTGAAACTACATGGAAACGTAAACATGCGGAATCCGATCGCGTTCGTACTTTTGACCTTCCAAGGTACGAGCCTGACCGTTATTTGTACAACAGAGGGTAGGGCAAAAAAAGAAGGCTCCAGATGGAATTTATGTTCCAAACCCTCATTGTTAAACTGGCATATTACAACTGCCCTACCCTCCGTACATGTGTGATGAGATGATGGTGTAGCATCATCTTCATCTATTTCATAATTTCTTTGAAAGCTTAGGTACAACAGACTTAAAAGTATTCGTTATTTGTAATTAAAATTGAATTACAAAATTCAATATTTGAAAAAGACAAAAGCTAAAATTCTATCAATTGCCTACAGAATTTGATTTTTTCGATCAAATAAACCAGTTAATTGTAGAAAATTTTAGTGTTTCCAGTAGTGATTTTTTAAATCAGCGCTTCATCGACACCCAGGTCAGGAAAATGCCAAGATCTAACTCACCCTGTATCTCAAGTGTGAGGGCGTATTGAGCCTGGATGGCGGAGAAGAGAAATATTGTAGTATCAATCCGG
>JAQFYU010002242.1:0-12379 GCA_034694905.1 Ceratophysella granulata
GTTTCCAGGGCATTGGCCACCGGTAGTGCTGTTGACAAAAGTTGTTGTGTGACAGATAGAGTTTGGGATAGAGGGAGAGAGGGAGTTTGGGATATACGTATTCTCGTGATTATTAAAGTGGATTTCTGACTTTCCAAAATTGAGCTGGATTGTCGCATCACTATTCTGAAGATTTCAAACCAATGGCCCTTTAGAAAAAGTGTTAATAGCAGCATTGTTGCCCCCAAGGCACTCCATGAACACAGATCAAGAGGAATTGTCCAGAATAAAAAACTAAATTCTGCGATTTGATCAACACTTGCGCAGTACACAAATTTGCATGTTACGTTACATTGAAGAAACTGTTGGAAAAGATGCTCCGGCGGCATAGTTTGTTTCCATGAATGCCAATACAGGAGTTCCAAAATGGCGACAGCAATGAAGTGAATGTTTGTCGTACTCGTGCCGTGGAGAAATAAGCTATTAATTTTTTAAGTAAATTTAAAAAAAAAAATTTATTAGCTTCAAACTATAAACTTTAAATATTGTAGTACGTTGACATAAACGTGCGAATGCTTTTAGTGTGTGTGGGGTCCATTAATAAAAATTGGCACATAATACACCATATTGCCGTCGCTAGGCATATTTGTACATGTTTGTACACTTGAAATATTTTTAGAAATAATAAGCAATGGCTATTCCATACCCATGTTTTTCCGCCGTATCCATGGTAACGAAGAAAAGACTCAAATTATATTTTGAGGCAACGTTCTCCAAGAAAATGTGATCCCTGTTACATCCAATTCTCAATGGTTGCGTTACATCTCGCCTTGTGTAGAGGAATTCGCAGTGGCGGATCAGTGCAAGTTCCGTAGACTGGTACCCAGTTACAGCGATAGATGGTTCGAGCGACTTGATTTTTATATCCGATGCAAATTGTTTCATGTCGCTAATTCTTGCTGTATGGTTTATATTTGTATTCGTATGTCGAAGATTTTTTCTACAATCGCTGCAAAAATATTTTGAGCTTTCCAATATCGTGCAATCCAAATTCCAGAATGTGAACATATAAACATCCAGTAGTATTGGTCGAACATTTGGATCAACGTCCAGCTCTTTTCTTGCACACGCAGAATTAAATTGATATAAATTGAAAATTAAGATGTTCTCCGGATTGTAGAGACGGGATCCGAAAATGATTTGTATATTGCGGTCAAAACATGATTTGATTTCGACTACAATATTAATTGAACATACTTCTTGACAGTAGTGTGAACTTGGCAACACAATAACATATTCTGGATCGTTTGTAAGTTGTGACACCGTCCACGATTGACAAAAATGTTAACTAGTTTCAGTTTCTAGAATTCTATCCTGTAGGTCTAAGTTTTGTCGAATTCTTCCAGAATCAGAGTCCAGTAAATGAATTGTACACTGATTGTAGCCCTTCGTGTCAAGAGACAAACTATGGATATCGATGCTTTGAGTCAGTATCAAAATTAGTACTATTAATACAGAATACAAATGTACAGTATCTCCGTTTCCTAATTTGAAATTCATATTTTGAGAATTGTAGTAAACTCAATTTAAAATAAATGCCGTGTGGGTGTGGAGCTATATTAGCTTATGGAATATGGAACTAGCTTGCGCTTTGACGATTAGCTTAGATTCCTATAAATTACGTAATTTTTAGTTAAGCGAGCACAACACAACAACAACAAGGAGAGAAATCACATGATAACACATCTCAATGTGTTATCATGTGATTTCTCTCCTTACCTGACTGTGGGTTATTTTAAAACCATTTGATGTTTATATGGAAAAGTAAAATGAAACCAGATATCTATGACATGACGTCTTTAAATTCAATAGCGCAACCATTTACAGTTTATCCGCGGATTTTGATACCATTTTGCCAACGAAGTAGTAAATTGTAGATTTGAAGAAATCACTAAACTCGATATGTAAATTATATTTTACTAATTAATTAAGAATTGCTAAATACCTTACTGGAATTAGGTTATACTACACTCATTTTGGTGTCTTTCCGAACTTAAATATGCATTTGATAGCCCGAATTTAATTGTACATATTTCCTGATAATACAAAATACTATGCTTACTCGTACATAGCGTTTTTATATGCGGCTGAAATATTTCAATATTTCTTCGATGTTTTCATAAAAGATTGCCGTAGTTTGAGCCCCATGTCAAAGATCGACGGAATAAACGAATAAACATAAAATGTTTACCTGAACTCGAATTTTACTGCATTGGCTTGTGTGAAATAGTATGTTATTTACTGAAATAAAGACTGGACTCCATTTTAGAACATTATCTCAAACTTGGACGGTTGGTTAAGGTAAACCAAACAGAGCTAAGGACAAGAACTATCCATGTACCTAATTAGTTTAGGTTTTCCGAAACGCGCGATTGACTCTGATTGGCTGGCGCTGTTTTCTTTACTTTAACCAACTTGGACTTTCTTTGTATTTAATTCCTATTTGCATTTTTGATAAATGTTCGCCTGGTAAACATCATGGAGATTAGGTTCGTTGACCTTAATGCAGAATATGGAACTGCACTTCAAATGTCTGCAACTAATGCTACATATACATAGAATGTGTCCTGTCTGGGTATCAGGAACTCGGAACCACTTAATTTCATTTCATGATAGAGAATTTATCATTGTTGCCATGCCAATCATTCATATGTCGTCCCATGACATAAACATCAACATCGCACGTTTCCAATTCTAATTTCGACTTTTGGTAGTTCGACGTTTCATCTTAATATGGTCACAGTTTGTAGATAGACAAAAAGTTTAGAATGTGCGTATTAGCTTGCGCTTGAATTTTGTAGCTTGAACAGGTTTCAACAGCAATTATTCCAATATAATACATTATACATATTACGAAATATTTCACTTTCCTGGAGAGTATAAACAATTACTATCCTAATCCAGCCAACGTGACTTGACCGACAGAACCTGCTACGAGATGACAACACGGGACATTGAAGTGACCTCACCACCGACCGATTCTATTTCCTGTCTCGAGTTCAGCCCAGCTGTTGTTCCACAGATCTTCCTCATTGCCGGGAGTTGGGACAATTGTGTACCTAACAAAACAGTTGATTTGTTTTACTATTTAACGCTTCCTACTGGTAATAGGCCGAACAACTATCATTTGCAATTCTACAAAAATAGGTTCGATGCTGGGAAATTGATCGATTAACGGGACAGACGGCTCCCAGAGCAATGCAGACCATGCAAGCACCGATACTTGATGTTTGCTGGAACGCCGTATGTGCCCGTACCCGTATTTTACTTATTTCGTAAAATATATATATAAAAATTAAATGTACAAAGCCAGTACTCACTACTCACCGTTGACGTCATCTTCTTGCAGGACGGAACCCAAGTATACATGGCTTCTTGTGATAATACATTAAAATGTTGGGATTTGGCTTCAAATCAAACTCTTCAGATTGGTAATCACGATGCTGCTGTCAAATCTTGTCACTTCATTAAGGGTGACGACAAAACATGCGTGATGACAACGTCTTGGGACAAAACACTGAAGGTTTGAATTTTTAAATATTGCCATTCCCGCCTCATCTCAAAAACACTCACAATGTTGACATATCCGGTTTTCTATGACTGGTTCAGTTCTGGGATTCACGCGCTCCAAATCCTTTGTTGACCTTGGGTTTGAACGAAAAACCGTATTGCGTGGATGTGGTATGGATTCTGGAATTTCAACATTATAAAATTTTTAACCGACAATAATTGTTATAATTTATAATTACTTCCTTCTCAATTTTAGGACTACCCAATGGCAATTGTTGGTACTGCAAATAATGAGTTAAATACCTTTCAGCTTCAGGGAACTCCATTTTCACACAAACGTTATAGTCGACTTTTGAGATACCAATTCAGTTGTGTTGCTTTATTTCGGGATAAAAAGACCCCTGGAGAATTCAACTATGGTACGCTTGCATGTACAAAGTTATAAGCTTAACTGGGATATTACCAAGTAACCTTTCCGTATGCACTTAATCAACAGGAGTTGCATTGGGAAGCATTGAAGGCAGAATCGCAATCCATCATTTTAACTCAACCGATGATAAGGATAATTTCGCTTTCAAATGTCATCGTTCAGGTGTGATAATCGTTGATAATAAGGATCATCAAGATGTTTACCCAGTGAGTCAATTACTACACAACAAATACGACTATGGACTTGATTAACACATGGCTCATCTTCTCAGGTTAACGACCTCAAGTTCCATCCCATTCACGGGACGTTTGCAACTGTTGGAGCCGATGGCTGCTACAACTTTTGGGATAAGAATTCTCGAACTAAGATGAGAACTTCTGATGTTTGGGATCAATCTATTTCTTGCTGTGCCTTCAATTCCGATGGAGAAATATTTGCATATGCAGTAAACTACGATTGGTCAAAGGTTAGTTGCAGTTAGCTTCACACTACATGTTAATTACTATAAATACGACAAATACTGCATACTTAATCCCGTCCGTTTGTGACCTTGCAGGGCCACCAGCACTACGACAGGAGTAAGAAAATTTCAATCCTCCTTCACCCCTGCATGAATGACATGAAACCGAGGGCCAATCCAAATAGTTCGACATAAATTCGAATGATCGCTCTCAAATTACAAAGTCAAATTCGGAAAAAACAGAGGAAGTCAAAACCGAATTCTACAAACTGAAAACACATGTAAACACTACTTTGTACGCTAAAGAAAACCTTTAGTCAATTATACTCAGATTTTCATCAAGAATAAATACATATTCAAATAACTATTGTCATTTGACGGTAACTGAATTCAAAAAGCGTGGGCTTGGACGTGGAAAGGACTTGCCCCACGTCTATTTTTGATTCATGTTTTGAATTTTGAATAGTATACATGCAATTCTACGCTGAACTTCTAAATCGACTCTAGGCTATTTCTTTAACGGGTGTTGTTTGTCTATAATTCCTCTAGTTTAAAATATTTTATACATTATGTAATATACATATATGTGGAAGATTTGAATAAATAAAAACAAATTTAAAAATATATTTTAAAAAAAGTTTAAATTAAATACATGACATATTCGCAATTTGGACAAGGTTGATCACATGCCTTTTAACTTGATGTCTTTTTTGTACAGATATAAATTATTTTATACGTTTCCCCCAACAAAACAAGCACACGCTCAATTACTTATGCTTAAATTATACATAAATAGGCTTCAAAGCCGTGGAAAACATTGAGTTTATGAATTTTTATTCAGCTTATTGTAAATATTTTCCAACAAATCGACCTTTTTTATCGATTTGATTCCATACAACTTGGGATGTCTAAATGCCAAAATATAGTGTGTCCTTAAATGGCATATATAATGAAGCATTTGCAGTTCTCGTGTCATGCTGTGCAATTATTTACGTATAATATTCAATATTAAAAAAATCGAATTAAATACATTATAAAGATACTTTTCTAGTTTTTGAAACAATAATGCCAACTTCCGGTTCATCGAATACGAGTCGCATTAAAACGAATCCAACTTGGGAATTGCTTGCCAGATTCATTAACACGTGTCATTACTTGTGCATATTTCCTTTCGAAATGGTGACAATGCCAGCTCCACGAGTTAAATTGACAAAAGTGTCAAAGCGATCTATCTTTACAAATGTAGTTGGCTCTTTAGGACAACTAATCTTGGTAACTTATCTTCTGATTGAGCTATTCATGCTGGTATTGGATTCAAACATTGCCGCAATTATTGTTTGCTTATTTGCTGAAGTCGTTACAGCGCTTCAATTAGGCATTCACTGGAGCTTCAATGTCAAAGTGCTGGTGGACATTTGAATGCACTCATCAGGTTTCATGATCTCCAAGGTAATTAATCAAATCAAAATAAAATATATATTATAAATAAATTCGGAGTATCAATTCTACACTGATTTACAGCTTTATATCACAAGATGGAGCATGTCAACACTTGCCCGAACGGACTAGCTAAAGTGGTTCGACTTCGTTGTCTCGGGACAATTGGCATTTTCACAGCTGTGTGTATTGCCTATTTCAGCATGGTAGTTTATAACTTCCCAATTCTTCCAATTAAATTCAATTCTGAATCGTTGAACACACTAGAAGCAGCTGGAATGGCTGTTTGTTGTGGTTTGGGAGTAGTTTGGTTAGAGTTCATAATATTAAACGTTGTGGTTTATATGTACGCCACCTCTCAATGGATACTTCTAACGCGGTATGTCCTCGAAAATTTAAATGTCATCTATCTTCTTATACTCCTAAAATATTAAATTTTGTATTATTTGATTAAGGCGAAGCTGGAAACCGGAGCAGTTAGCCAAGACAGAATTTATACAAACAGGTGTACACCGAGTTTCAAATTTTCAACATTTACGAAGAAGGAATTTTTGGATATTGGATTTCCTTGGCATTCCGTGTAGCAATTATCATATTAATAGCTCTACCCTTTTCTATTTTCAAACATCATTCCGAAATTGGGTTTATGTTCATCTTTGTTGTTCTGGCTGGAGTGATTTATGTGCTCATCCTTTCGGCCTTAGTCTCACATGTTGCATTGTCGCTCAATTTTCATTCTGAGGAGTTCTGCCGATTTCGCTTGATTTTGACTGTTACTAAAGAAGGATGTCCTGTTTTGGAAATCTCGCCGACCACTGCAGTGGAAAATTGCAAATATGGTCGAATTTGAAAGTCGTGTATTTCTTTTGAAGTACTATTTTCATGTTGTATTGGAATCCCTCATTGTCATTAGTTTACTGCTCACGTTTAGGTGATAATAGTTTTCAAACACCGACAAAAAATACTCGCCCATCGTTCAAATAGTTCCTTCGTCAGATGACGCTGGCTTCCCCATGTTATGATTTGAAGGTATTAATAATCCATATACCAAAATAAAATTATTTTGAATGACGAACGACATGTAATTTCTATTGGATCAAAATTTAAGGTATTTGTTGCAAGAGTAAGAATTTTTGCTGGGTCAAAAATGTTTCTCTATTTTGAATTCCTAAAACAGCAATAATCTTCCCGTTTCTGATAGAACGTTACGCGGTTGTAAGTTGTTGAAGGTCTAAATGTAAATACCCATTTAATCAGAATTGACTCAACAACTATCGCTACAGAAAAGATAAAGGATCTTTCGATAAATATTAATTTAGAACTGAGTCCTGATGCAACAATCCACACATATTAAGGTCATATGACTTCACACACTATCGATACAGGAAGAATTTAGATCGGTTCATTAGATCAAGGCCATCTAGAAAAAGTGGCATCGTGGAATACTTAAAAATTCTTAACGGATTGAGGTATGGCACTGTTCAAAGTCGAATACTAACCATTATTCCACGCAAATCAATTAGCTTAAAAACATTTTAACGACTAAATCAAGCTTGTGGTGCGCCGCAAGCAATTCCGTATCAACCAACAATGGTGTCGGCAACTGCCAAGCAAACACTCGTCCGGATTTGGACTTTTGGTTCAAATGTCCAAATATTCCCAGTTTTTTGGGATGTCAAAAGTAATCAAATCCGAATGAAGGATGCAAAAATTCTGAGTGTACCTTACTTTCCAAAAATTGGTATTTTAAGACGGAATATCGTGCCACTGACCTTCATGACGATACAAATATTTGCTGCAATCTATTTGATAATTTTTTACCATAACTATCCATTTTCAGCGATCACGCTCGCCTACGGTTTAATACTCATCGCATATTTGCTAGGTTTATTAGCTCAACTTAACCTCTTCTTATGCTTTGAAGATTTCTGCTCAGTTTTGAATGCATTCTTCCATCTGGATGATCGATTCCGTGAGTCTATATGTACATAATGTAGAAAGAACGTACAACCAATTTTAAATTTTGTAAAATTCCCGCCTTTTGTTTGAATTCAAGCTATTTCGTTGAGGAATGTATCGCCTGATCCCTTGGACAAATTGCTTCGGGGCTATGCGGGATGTGTCATAGGGTGTTCCGTTGCCTCTTTTATTACTACTATGTTTATACTATCTGACGAAAGGCTTCCAATATTCAAAGAATACTTGATACTAGTCCAATATTTGCAATCCTTCTGTGAACCTTTCAAAATACCACTAGTCATATGGAAACTGATGTTTGCATCGGCTACGACATGTGCGGAATTTCTGTGCTGGTTGGTGGTTATGTTTCCTTCATGCACAGTTATGGTATATGTGGATTCACTATCCTGCTGGTTACTTTACCTGAGTAAATTATGGTATGCAATGGTACATTTAATTTTAATCCAAATGTTATGAATTTATCGAAATTAGAAAAATTAATTATGTCAATCTGCAGGTCACGACAACGAGTAACCCGACGGTTCCGAAAAATCATTGTAATTCATTTTCGTGGAATACAAGTTATACACAACTGGACCATGCAAGTGTCCGAATTTATGTTCCCTGTAGTTTTGCTTGCTTCAGAACTCACAATAATTGCATGTGCCTATTTGTCAATTGAATTGAACTTATCAGCCGGGTTCTTCATCCAAATGTTTTGCTTTTCTCTAGAAATGGTCTGTGTTTGGACTGTAAAGTATGTCATTGGTTTTTCTGCTAAAGTAACTTGCTTGTCGGAAAATTTTAGGCACCCAGGGCATATTAATGCAAAGCGCAATCTAACAACAAAGGAAGAATCTCGTTTTCTAAGGTCATGCAAACCTCTGACTTTCAAAGTTGGTGGCATATTCACAATAACGAAATATACTTTTCCTCATATTTCACAATACATTATTCTGACAAGCATCTTTAATCTTTTGGTCATATTTTAGCTAAAGTAAATGTGCAGCTAAAGCAATAATTCACAAAAATCACAACTTGGATGTGGCTGCATCGACCACAAGCTGATAATAAAATTGTTGCAAGTTGCAAGTTGCAACCGGAGTGCATCAGTGTACTTTTAAACGGGCCATCAAATTGCTTTTAGTATATATTCATTTTTAAGATTTCGCATCAAAATTCGAAAAATTCAAACTCCTTCCAAATGCATAGCAACTGTTTCTACTGCTCAAAAATAGCAACTGCTTCCTTTTGCATAATTCTATCGGTGATGCTGTTTATTTCTTTGGGTTGGTCTCATTTACCAGTTTATATTGCTTAGTTTTTTGTAAGTTTGAACGCACTTATGTTTGTTACCGACTCGGCAAGTACTATAAGCTCAACTACATATTAGTGGATGGTGTAGCGAAAGATCATCGCGCACATTTCGTCGCGGCGAAAGGTTATCACGGCGGTACACTACCATCGCAGCGAAAGATTAGCGACAAAAAACCCGGTCAATTTCTTGCTTTCAAATACCGTTCGTTAATTTTTAAACAAGAAAATTATACATTTAATTACCTTATTGGGAAAATACAAACTCAACTCATTAAAATAATTAAATTAATAGGTTCAAAATAAATCAGTTCGACTTTGTTCAGTTTGTTTCTCCACTAGGTGACGCTACTGTTTAATTTCGTGGTTGTTTTAAAATTTACTTCGATAGATGGCGTTGTATGTTACATGCATGTATTTCATGCTACCCCGTGGTAGCTGGTAGCAACATAAGCTCCTCTTCGAACTACATACATTCCACATAAGTATATTTTATGCTGGTATGAAGATTAGTTAGTTTCTCATTTCTAATGCCCTTTTAATAGAATTTGGTTTTATCTCAGACATCTATCGCTAGAATATGAAATGCAATCGTTTCCGACAGTTAATAATTTGGAAATAATTTGGACCTCAATTCCGATGCACCAATGCACACAAAAAACTAAGGTCAAAGGCTTCACACTATCAAGACAGGAAGAATTAAGATCGGTTGATTTCATAGATCAAGGACATGTGAAAGAGTATCATTGTGGAATACTTAGAAATTCTCAAAATTGTTTAATGTGTGACACCGCTCAAAGTCGGATGGTGGTCATCAAATATCACGCGCCACATTTAATTTAACTTATTAATTATAATTCAAAATATACAAACGACGAATACATTATTAGCACTCAACCTTAAGCTGTCGCAAAAACAACTCTTTAAATATGGTGTCGGCAATTGCCAAGCAAACACTGGTTTGGATTTTGACAACTGGTTCGTTTATACAAATTTTCCCGGTTGTTTGGGATGCCAAGATAAACCAAATTCGAATGAAAGACAAGAGAATGTTGAGTGTGCCCTATTATCCGAAAATTGGAATCTATAGGCGGAACAGCGTGCCACTGATCTATATAACGTTTCATGTATATACTTTGTTGTACTCACAAATTTTCGTGATTTACTACAACTACAGCTACCCGTTTTCCGCCGTCACACTCGTCTATGATATTATATTCAGCATATATTTGTTGAGTTTCTCAGCTCAGCTTAATCTTCTATCTTGCTTTGAAGATTTCTGTTCAGTTCTGAATTCATTCTTCTACCTGGATGATCGATTTCGTAAGTCTGGATTTTTTTTTTGTAAAATAATTTGCCAACAAATTCCGTCATTTATTTGAATTTCAGCTCCATCAAGGAGGAATGCGTCATCTGATCACCTGGACACATTTCTTCGGGGCTATGTGGGATGCGTCATAAGTTGTTCCGTGGCTTTCTTTGTTATCTTAATGTTCATATTGTCGGACGAAAGGATCCGAGTCCTCCAACAATATTGGATATTAGTCCAATATTTGCAATCCTTTTGCAAACCTGTTAAAATTCCAGTAGTCGTATGGAAACTGATATTTGCAACGGGTGCTACGTGTATGCATTTTTTGTGCTGGTTGGTGGTCATGTTTCCTGTATGCACATTTTTGGTGTATGTCAATTCTGGATCTGACTGGCTAAATTATCTGATCTACTTGTGGTATGTGATATGTTAATATATTAAAGCTATATTTTTAAAAATGGCGTCGAACAATCTATGATCAATATGCAGGTCACGAAAGCGGGTGACACGACGATTCAGAAGATCGATTGGAATCCATTACAGAGGAATACACATTTTGCACACCTGGACGGTGCAAGTCTTTGGATTTCTGTTACCAGTAATGCTGGTTGCTGTGGAACTCACGTTAATTGCCTCCGTCTATTTGTCAATTAAATTAAACTTCTCAGCCGGGGTTTTTACGCATGTCTTTTGCATTATCCTTGAGCTCTTTTGCTTTTGGTACTTGAAGTATATCATTGACCTTGCTGTAAAGGTTACGTGCTATTCGGAGAAGTTTCAGCATCTTCGATACGTCAAAAATTGGCGGGAGTTATCAAAGGAAGAAGCCAGGTTTCTTATGTCTTGCAAACCACTGCATTTCAAAGTTCGCAGCACTTTCACCCTATCTAAAAATACTTTTCCCCATATTTCACAATATATTATCCTGTCAAGTATTGTAAATCTTTTGGTGATATTTTAAGTAAAGTGAGCAGCTCAAACAATTCACAAAATTCACAACTTTGCTGTGACTGTACCGACCTCAAGCTGCTAATAAAATCGTTCCAACCAGTACATCAGTGCACTGGTTCCAAAATGTCTATTGAATTGCTTTTAATTTATTCAGATTTAAGGTTTCGCTTCAGAATTTGAATATTTAATTTTAAAACGCTTATAGACCATATTTCTTGACCAGCATTAAACATTTTACTGTATAGTATACCATTCGATCTAAAACTCGAATACTCGCCGCCTTTCGGTAATATCCGAAACTTCCCAATTCAACTCGAAGTGGTCTTCTGGAACGAATATATTTTTTCATCATCAATTTTCGCCTTGGAGACAAACATCCGGCCATACGCTCCCGAGAACCCAAACATTTCACTGAGGATTTATGAACTTCTCCGAATAAAATGTAGTTTGTTACTAATGCCGATGCGGAGATCAACCCACATAACAGGCAAATGGCCATATCTTCAATGTTCATTTTGCCATGTAGCTTCACCAACAAAACGTTGCACAAAACGGTGAAGGAGAGCATTAGGCTATTTGTTGCCATTAGCAGGTAGTCCCGACTTATGTTGTTGAAATTAATGAATGTAAGCTGAGCAATTTTATAAACAAGCATAACTGTTTCAGGCTTTCGCAAACTGTCTAATGTGTAGACGCTTAAAATTCCCGCCCTGCAACAAAACAATTTCTACAGCAAACTATTTTAGATTTTTTAAGACTGTGTTTGACAAATTGCTTACTTGAGTTCGGATATTAAGAAAATTGAGCTGACAACAGGTAGGCCCACCGGTGACACAGCAACCCAAACAACCCGCCATGAGCATTAGACTCAGCCAGTACAGATGTAGTCAAGAAATTAATTGTTTCCATACGAAAATATCATTCATGTCTTCGGTGGTTAAAGAAGCCAGCATTAATTTTGAATTGT
>JAQFYU010002243.1:0-12376 GCA_034694905.1 Ceratophysella granulata
AGAAGTTCGTGCGTCATTTCACTTCTCGAGTTTTGTATGTACGAGGGTCATTCCAGATGTTCGTGTGTCATTTCACTCCTCGAGTTTTGTATGTACGAAGGTCATTCAAAAAGTTCCTGTCATTTCATTTTACGAGTATCATATACTAGGGTCATTCCGAAAGTCAGTATTTGCCATTTTGTTTCCCGAATATCGTATATAAGAGGGTCATTCCAAAGGATGTCAAATGTGAACCAATTTAGAACTGCAATATAGCCATAAACTGTAAGCGCCCATGTTACCACCAATGTAAAAGTGCTACTTAACTACCAACCTTAGCCGCCCATCTTGCCATCAAAATACAAGTGCAATTTAAACACCAGTGGTAACCACCAATTGTAACCACACTATGCAACAGTCAAAAAAAAGTTGTGATGTACCAATCAATGTTAAAGTCCAATTAAAATATAACCCACCAATCCTACCTTAACATAACCATAACACTCGTATTTCCTTCCAGGTAAGAAGCATCGCATACAATTTTTGTGTAAATGCATATCCCATACTTTTAACCCAAAAGTATAAAATAAAATAAAATGCAAAAAGCACAAAAATACTGAGGTGGTTTTATGGTGCATAAAAAGTAAAAAAAATACTAAAACTAATTATAAAACGGAGAGCTAAGTAATAATATTAATAATGTAAACAGTATTCAAAATTTTAATTTTAATTTATATCATCGAAGGTTTTTCTTTTCAATTTAGTAATAAAATCATATATGATGTTGATGTTCTACCCACAGAGTTCTGAAGCTACATATAGAGTGGACATGATTGTATATTGGTTGTTTACTTCTGTATCGCGGTCGCTGGCGGTCAAACATTTTCCCTTGAAATTGCATGGAGCTAAATTAAATTTAACCAGGTTACCACGTGGATAACGTCCAAAAATCAGGTAGGTGCACTCTGTGTATAGCTTCAGAACTCTGTGGTTCGACCTATTAAATATTGCAGCACCATTGCCTTATCACATTTCTACAAGTAGTAATTAGATTATAAACAGACGCAGAATCATGTTATATCGAAGAATAGTGCTATGCTGATAATTAATTGATTGAAGTACAATAATTTTGAACTTAGAACTCTCACAAGAGTGTTATACTTAATGTGTTATTTGATATTAACAACTTCGCAGATATTGCATGTATTAAATTAAAAAATAGTTGACGTCAGTTTGCACTAGTATAATTATTCAAGTACTTTAGTAGGGTTATACAAAACGTAAAGGAGTTGTAACGTGATACGTGATAGGCTATGCACAAATACGACTACTATAGAGTCCGAATATTGTATATACGAGGTTCATTCCAAAATATATTGTTTAAAAGTTATAAAAGAAAAACGTTCGGTGATATAAATTAAAATTAAAATTTTGAATATTGTTTATATTATTAATATTATTACTTAGCTCTCAGTTTTATAATTAGCTTTAGTTATTTTTTACTTTTAATGCACCATAAAACCACCTCAGTGTTTTTGTGCTTTTTGCATTTTTATTTTTTCTGGTTTGACTGGGTCACTTGGGTCGAGATTTCAAAATTCGGAAGTGTTACCTTAAAATTCTTATTATTCACCTATTGAGCCAATCCGTATTGAAGAAATTAACGAATGAATGTGTGGACCAGAAACCATAATTTAAATGCCTTGAAGATCATGACGAAGATCATGGCGATTTGTTAATGTTACTAAAATTTATGTCAAAATTAAAATATTGTTCATTTACGACCTTTACACAGGACTGCCAAGAAGTTACAACCAATATATTCGCATATAAAACATTCTTACCTGTTTCCACTTATTTTTAAAAAAAATAGTTCAAAATTGTTGAAAATAGAACTTTGGTGTTTATTACTAATTCTGAAAGGACTTAATTCCTTAATCTACTGGGAAATTCGTCATGTTTTTGGTATAGAAAAGCTATCACACAATGATAAAATTTCAGCATATTTTTACACATTTTTACAAATTTTTCACAAATTGCAACATATTTTGAGAATTTGTGAAGTTAACTTCCATTGATAGTGCTTTATCTTAAAGTATTATTTTAAAATTTGAAACTTTTCGCGTCTTGATTTTATTTTTTATATTTCTCTACAGTTCTTGCATATTTACACCCAGCTTGGATGAGTTTTGAACTTAGTATTTACTTTTGCGAAATCCAAATACGTGTTTTCCCATAAAAACCTCCTTTCTATATTTTATTGCATATTTTAGGGTAATTTTAGTGCATAAGTCCGTTCCCTACAAAATATATACTAATAACTCCCTGATGTCTAATCAAATGCTTAGGCTGATGTCAATTTCAATGCAATGAACCCATACCAAACTTAAATCAGTGACTACAAAATTATCGTTTATATGATTTGGTTTCAGATATATTTACAATACAAAATAAATAAATCAACAAATATCATTTCGAAGTCGAGTTAGAATTTCTCCAAGAAGATTTTTCCCAAGCCAAGTTGAGCGATTCAAAGCTTTGAGATTCGTCGCCCTCATTCCAATTCCGTAAAGTCGATCTCGTGGACTGGATTCGACGAGTGTTGTTCCAGCAGTATCCTTGAGTGCTTGTAGTAAGCCCGGATTTTGCGTAAACTTGTGTTTGTTGCCATGATAGACAATATTCTCATTATGTTTCTTCCAGATCCTCTCATCAAAATTTTTAACTCCCCGTCCGATCGCCTTACACCGTTGTGGCTTACATGTTTCTAGGATTTCTTGTGCGGAAACAGTGTCTTCGAAAAGAAGGGCCTTGTTGTACATCATCCACTGTTCACAATGGTTAAATTCAATTGGCTCTTTGTTCCCGTATAAAGGAATTGCACTGAATTTGGATGGATGAAATTGCGAAAATGGTGAAGCGGTGGAATAAAAGAAAGTGAATTTTTCCTTTTCTTCTCCTTGTGATGACGCTTCAACACCAGAGCGCTGCGGCTTGGCTTTCATAGTTTTAGGCATCGGAGTTGGTTTCCTGCTGGGAGTGAATGATATGTATGATTATTATTGAGCAAAATAAATAGTCAGCGCTTAAGCAATTTTGCAAAAAAAAAGGTACCTCGTGTGCTATTACTTATTTCGTTCTACCCACTGCAAATTGAAAGTAAAAGTTATGTTACTGGCAATTTTGTTTTAATTTAATAAAAAAGTTCAAAAACACAGGCACATATATTACTTTAGTAAAATCAAGGCAAACTGAAACAGTATTTTCAAAAGGCGTTTATAAATCTTTGTTAGTTGATCTGGGAATGCAAAATAGTTCGTTTCAACACTTCTATACGCTATTTATACCTACATACAAGTGAATCAGCTTATTTCTATATTTTCCTGGGATACACAGACAGGAGGGTTTGCAGTTCTAATCTGTATTCACTTTTCACAGGAAATACTTGACTACGTTCGGTTGTTGAAAGTCGAATGTGATGCAATATGCAATGTTTGCATTGGATCATTCATTCGTTTTTTGCAATGCCAAACACGTAAACTCGGCGTGAATTGATATTATTCCTCTTGGTTTGCGTTGCGCGTCAATGGCATTGTCTCCTCTTATTATTATACTGTACATGTGTTAAAAATGTGGTATACCAATAAAACATTCCTCAAACTTTTGATATATTGATATACGTATTGCAAATTTATTGCTATATTGCTAGCATTTAAAAAAATTAAATTGTTTATATTGACCATCCCATTTGATTGGGTAAAGATTAATATTTCTAATTGATTTCTAACATATACACAAATTGGTAAGTGGTAGGTACTTGAATCAAAATTGAGGCTTACATTCATTACAATACACTTGTACCACTTTGCTGAGCTTAGCCATCTAATGCTTAAGAGAGAGAGAGAGAGAGAAGCAAAATATGGATATAATTTTGAGCATGCCGATTGACGATGAGTCAATTTGTAGTAGGGGTTGTTGGAGGTTGTGTGAGACGTAGACGTAAGTGGTAAGTTGCGAGAGAGATTCACATATGTATGTATGTATGTATGTATGTATGTATATGTAAATACATACATACAGTACCGCCTACCACCTAACCTACTTCCACTGTTGCCGGTTTTCAAATAATCCTAGCAGAAATACTGCATTGTATAGTTAAAGCTTATATTGTATGTATGGTAGTATTTAACATTTACTATAAAAATGATACTTTTTTGGTTTACTTAAACATTCACCCAGGAAGCTCAAAATTCTAATTTTTTCCCCGAGGTTTCGCCTTGGATTTATAAGTTTGCTAAGTTTGATTTTGATACCGAAATGAGTATCCATATCCATCCTAGTTCTTAATCTATAAAAATTAACTTTCTATAAAACCATATAATGCACGTACGAAATATGGAATTTAAAGTTAGCTGAGCTTGAATTTGACACAATAAATAGTGAACAATGGCATTAGATACATACATAAAATTATTGCTCTAAACTCGCATGGACTTTGTTGTACATTCTTTTTTTTACATTTAGTCAGGCTAAGTGATTTTGACGTAAAAAAATATATTTTGTCTCAAAACGGCAAAATATTTTACCCAGTGACACCTAGACTTGCCGCGGTACGTTTGGTTCCTCATGGAACCGGAACCGATCCGCAGTGATTGGAACCGGGACTGAACCGTAATTTTTACTTGGAACCGGAACCGAACCGGAACCGGAACCGTAACGCCAATACGTGTACAACGCCGTCTAAAACTTATATGTAGTACAGCTTATACTTAAACTCTCTTAAAACGTTGATAATACAGTAAATTGTTTTTTAGCAGAAAAATATCTGTCAGTTCACTCGAGAAATTCCGTTAAAATATTTTTTCTTCAAAATTAAATAAAATTTAAATTTAAATTAATTCAATTTTCATATAAATATTTAGTCTGACCCCGATTTATACGAAATATTTAATATAAAAAAATACGCTTTAAAAAGTCGCGAAGTTCCTTATAGACAAAGTGCAATCAAAAGTAAAGAAACAAGTTCATTCTAAAATTTATATTTCCAAGAATTATATGCATTGTTTTAAAATTTTAATGTTTCATAGTCGTTTTGAAATTCAGTAAGTTTTGCTTGAAATTCAGTTTTCGCGGGCCCAAACTAAATACTAATTCAAATGGAGAGCCCGAGAAGACTGAATTTCAAGCAAAACTTACTGAATTTCAAAACGACTATAAAACATTAAAATTTTAAAACAATGCATACAATTCTTGGAAATATAAATTTTAGAATGAACTTGTTTCTTTACTTTTGATTGCACTTTGTCTACTCAGGAACTTCACGACTTTTTAAAGCGCATTTTTATTTCCACCTTTTCAGTTTTAGCCTTGAAAATTTTGAATTTTGAATCCTATAATCTGGCCACTTCTGCAAATGCTTCATTAAGGTTTTAGTTTGCCGAAACACACTACACATTTTGTTTAAAAATTTTTAACCGAAGTGGTAAGGTAACGTGTGGATTTGAAAAATCGCAAAAGGAAACCTTCTACGAAGGTATATGCGTTTCCACACGGGTCTAAAATGTTCAACCACGGATACCAACTAAACCACTTATCCTACGACAAAATTGAAAGTGACAAAAAAGTCGAGGAATTACAAATACTTGTGTTTAGTTGAATGTCCAATAATGCAAGTTCACACGTTGGACCCTTAAAGGGCCAAAAACACACTTTTTTGGCCCTTCAGCAACTTCTGCTCCAAGTTAGACCCCTTTCCCGTATTACTACACTGCTGAAAGCTGTAGTTCTTAGTCCAAATTTATTTGGCAATCCAACAAACTTAACTCGAAGGTCATAGGTCAAACCGTTTGGAAGATATTCTACGATTTCTGCAATAACAACTAATTTGCACGGTTTCATTGCCTTGACAACAGTTACAAGCAGTATCAAAGTACCAAATGAGCCTGTTCATACGTACAACATAATTTAATGGTTGAAACTAACCAACACTCACTCTGCGAGTGATTTCCCATAAGGTGTGGGACTAGCATAATTCCAAGGCAGGGTCACGCCATGCGAGGTACAAAGGTCAACCGAATAGGAAACGGAATGACGTTTCAGGGGAAAGACTAAAACAAGATAGAGGCCGATTATGAGGAGAGTCGAAGTGCTTCACAGCCAAACTTGTAGAGCAATTACCGCCCATCAAAAACGTAAAGTAAAAAATGTGCCTGGAAAAAGGCACGAGTTAACCTCAGTGGCACCCTCAAAATTACAAAACAAGGTAGCTCACCATCAAAAAATCAGACGGTCATGGCGCACTCTACCACGAAGGCCCAAGGTTAAGGTCAACAAGAGCTAGTTCTGCCTTCTCAGGTAATGTTTTTTTGCACTTTCAAAGTTTAAATTTTCTGTGAAAGGGACGCCTAAATATTCGTACATTGTGACTCGTTCTATAGGCTTACCTTCCCACGTTAAAGAGTTTTGTTCGTTGTCTCTGATTTTGCTGAAAATCATATACTTGGTTTTGCTAAAATTTACACGAAGCCTATTTACGGTCAGGTACTGACTTAGAATTTCGATTTTTTTCTGTAGTTCGTTAGGAGTATATACCAATAGAATTATGTCATCAGCATATAGTAATGCATGAATACTCGAATGTAACATTTTGATAGGCATTGTGTCAGATTCATGTAGGATTCCAATCAGGTCTTCAAGGTATAGGTTCCACAATATTGGACTCACTGTTTCACCCTGAAGGACGCCTTTTTCTATTGGGAAATAGTCACAGACCGCATAGTTTGTTCTAACTTTTGCTTTTGCAACTTTGGATATGGATTGCATGGTTTTGTTGACCTTGGAACTTACTTCTAGTTTCTGGAGCTTATACCATAGACGTTTATGATCAACAGTGTCAAAAGCTTGAGACATATCGATGAAAAGTGCGTAAACCTTCCTCTTTCTATCAAAGTTGAATTGAATAGCTGAAGTTAACAGAAAAACGTGGTCCGAGCACCCTGAGTTTCTTTTGTATGCAGCTTGATAGTCAGAAATTATTTTATTATTTTCACCCCATGTAAGTAGTCTGTTAGATACTAATTGGGTAAAGAGTTTCAGTACTGTATTTGCTAGAGAAATTGGTCTGTAGTTGGACGGTAGAAGAGGGTCTGCTTTTTTGTAAAGTGGGTAAACTATAATTTCAGTCCAATTTGGTGGGAACTCTTGTGTTTCAAACAATTTATTGAACACCACTAAGAGTTTGGTTCTGATTTCTTCCGAAATTGATTTCCATACTTCGTTAGGCAAGCCATCACTCCCGGGTGCTTTATTTTTGCCTAATTTTTTGATAGCCACATTGAGTTCATCCATGGTAAAGGGCTTGTCTAATTCCTCAACCTCAATTTCAACGCTACTGAGTTTCAGTTCCTTAGAAGTAATGTTGTCATCCAATGTCCTTTTATATAATAAGAATGTACGGAAGGTCTCGATTGGGATTTTGACCTTATTTGAACTAAAACGAGTCGTGTAAGTCTTCAAAGCTTGAAAAAATGGTTTTGAATCTTTGCTGTTCCTCAATTTGTTTTGTATTTCAAGATAAAAACTGCTTCGGCATTTGGTCTCAATCGCCTTAAAACTACGTTTTGCCTCTAAGTATTCATATAGGGATTTTGAAAATAGTGACTGATCTCTGCGTTTTGCCTTTCTTAGTGATCTCAGTTTTTCGGCCAGAACTCTCTTTGCTCCTTGACATTCCTTGTTAAACGACCGACGGCCCCTCACCATTTTGCCTCCATCCAGCTTAATTTCTTTTATTAATTCACACTATGTTGCAGCCGCGCATATGTTTTCTATTATTGAAGTTACAGATAATTTATCTGAATTATTCTCAAAAATCAGATTGCGTTTTTACAAAATTCCTCGTATTTAGTTGGATTCCATATCAATTTACTTATTGTATCACAAGACTGAGTCTCAGAACTGCCTGCCAGTGTTGCGAGAATTGGGAAATGTCTAGAATTGGTTATATTTACAACATTAACATACTGTGGTTGCTAGCACACAGATCTATTACGCTTGCACCATTGTGACACACATACGTGTACTCACCACCCAAATCACCATCCATGAAGCCATTGAGTACCTTTAGTTTGACGTTATCAAAAGTTTCTTTAAATAGTCTTCCCCTAGCGTTTACCACAGCGTCTTTCTATGCTCTGGTAAACGCTGATTCAGATGACACGCTGCATGGCTGAAACGTACTGATTCTTGAGTTAAGGTCGCTCATTAGTAATATGTCGTGAAACCTGTAGCGTTCCAGGATCTCATGGAGCGTGTCTGTGAACGTCCGGAATACCTTATTGCTTGACTCGGGTGGAATGTACGCGAAAATAAGTACCATATTGTTTATCATTAGCATACAGCTGTAGTTATCTTTGTGTGTAATCCGGAAACTATTTCCAGATTTTATTCCAATTACGTATCCCAGTCGGGGTCGCCCTTAACTTCCTCTCATTCCAAAGTTTTCAATTAAATCGTGTTGACTATAAAAATTATTTTGTGGTGTCTTTAGGTGCCACGTTTCAGATAGCAAACGGCAAAAAATTTCCGGGTCTATTTTACAAAGGTCAGAAAAGAAGCTTGAGCTTTTTCCGACAAGGCCTTCTGTATTGTAATATAATATATTTTTATTCTTGTTGTGTGTACCTTCTAATTTTTGTGTGTGTCTGTTGTGTCCTCGACTAATTGCTCATTGGTGACCACCTTCGTCTTGATCCATGTGTGTGGTGCCCTCAGTTGGTGCCTTGTACGGCCTCCCGTCGACGAACAGAGTAGGTCCACGGAAGAACATCTTTTTCCCTTGAGATCTGAGTTCTTTGAATGTGTCCAATTGTCTTCTTCTCTCGTGTCTGGTGTCTTCGCAGAGGTCTTCCTTCACTGTGATGCCGGTGTTCTTCAATTTTCTACAGTTTCGGAAGACTAGGCCCTTGTCTTCGACCGTGGAAAGCTTCACGAACAACGGAGCAGCTGGTCCTTTCCTCATCCAAAAACTGTCGTCAAAAGGTGGGTCGATTTCCAATTTTCCGTACAGAAAGTTCTGCGTGACCTTGACTGTATCTTCGTTGTTTCTCTCAAGTCCATGGATTATTATGTTCTTGACTCTGCGTTCGTCTTCATTTTTCTGGTGTTGACGGCGGATTACCAGTATTAGATGGGGGGAAGGTACGACGTTTCTGATTGTACGGATTTCTTTGGTTTGAGCTTCAATTTTCTGTTTGAGATTCGTGGTGACATGCTCGTGTGTGACTTGGCTGGCCATCAATTTCTCCTCAAGCTCCCGTAGTTTTACTTCCAGATCTTGTATCTGCTCCTCATGAGCACTCGCTTTTGTGATGAGACTGATAGGACTGGATGTAGCCATTCTTTAAGCAATATGGTTTGGGCTGATAGTTGGGCAGCTAGGGAAGCTTCGGTCACTGGGATGTCTTCCTTCTCATTTAGCAATTCGTTGGATTCCTTACCAGCTGCGATTAAGTTATTCATCACTATCTTCCATGAACCTTTGGGTGACGGTACGGGAGTCACTAATTCAGGGGACGGTGTTTCAGCTGTTCGGTGTCTTTTGACAGAGTTGCCAGGCTTGGACATATTCACGCGGACGTTTTGTTCTTTGTCGGATTGTGGGCGTGTTGGGGTTCTCTGTATACCCATTTTTTGCTGTGCTCCGTTTTGCGCGATTGACACTAAACGCTCAAAATCACTGTCTTTGACCGGGTAGTGAGTGTGCTGGTGTGCCGGTGTGCTAGCAGTATTAAGCTTATGTGGTAGAATTGACTTGGAGATCGATTTGACTGTCCAATTAATTAAAATTATTATTTAATTTTAGGAGGGAAGAAGTGTAGTTCCGAATTAAAATCGCCCAGACGTGTTTCTATTTATTAATTGTAATGACGTCCAGTCGAATAGCACAAATGTTCTCTTCGGGACATCACTAATTGCTACATTTGAGAATATTGTCCAATAAGTTTTTGTAAAACTTATAAATAAACAAAGACTTTGCTATGTTTTTCAGTACTAACATATTGTGCCAGAATTGAAATGCACTGGGTTGGCACTATGCCTCCATACTATTAGTCCATAGGACGGCGCCACACTATCATGCTCTCAACATATAGCCCGAGCGCGGTCTTACTTAGGCACAGTATCTGTCAACTAATGTGCATTTCATTTTTGGCTCAATGATAGTGATTCGCTTTTTTAATAATTAAAGTTAAAGCATTCGTAAATATATCTAAATTAGGTTTATAATTCTAAAAAGCATTTATTTCTTCACAGTATCTTCTCTTGGAGTTTTTAAGATCTGGGGTTAGTTCAAAATACTTCCATTTTTGTGACATGTCATATTTTCCAGAACAGCATCAACTAGAAGAGCAGTGTGTTTAGGACCGGTAGTTCTATGCCCAATCGTTCGACTGTTTTCATAAATCTCGTAATCATTTTCACCAGGCAGAGTTCGATCTCCAAAGAAGTGAATCACATCATATTCCTTCAAATGTTGAAGACAGAGCGTTTTGTCCCAACCCGTTGGGTAAATGTCAATTCCTATTAAACCGCCAATTTCAAATTGTAAATTCCAGTCGCCGAACTTCTCTTTCAGCGCTTTTACAAGTTTCTCGCGAATGGGACTATTCTGAGGAAGTTAAAGAAATAGATGTTAAATATCATAGTCAAAATTTCACATTATTTGTTTGATTTCTTTTATAAATTGAAATTATACCTTTTCAAATTCGACGAAGAGATTCCTTTCCGCTAGAGAGCAGGATCGACCAATGGGCGATACATTGATGATTCCAGTTCGAAAGTCAATGAAATTACCGCGTTTAAAAGGAAGCCATAATTCAGAAATATATTTAAGACAAAAATTAATCAGTTGCTGAACTTTTTCCTCTCCAAGATAGTCCTGAATTGCCCGACTCCCAATCAGTTGGTTTCCATGATAACTCACAATTCCATTTTCCGTAAACAAGTAGTCTAGCTCGTAAAGGACTACAATACAATATAATCATAAAAGTATATTTCTAAATGTAGTAAAATTAAAACCATGTTTGCTTTTGGCTTTCGTCTCCAATAACTTTCGGTTTACAAAGTAATGTTTTTGTGAATTTAATTTTAAAATCGCCAAATTAATGTAAATCTGATTAGGACATGATTAAAGTCGACTTTAGCAACATTCGTTTTCTAATTTACTAGAATTTGTGCGCTACAAATAATCTCACCGCTTCCGATTTGAACTTCAAGTTCATGTAAGGCTGCTCCGCTCACGAGTTCCACGGTAACCCTATTCTTTATTCTTCTCAATAGTAGCAATGAGTCTTCTTCAATTTTCTGGAATTATTACTAACTATTATTTCGACCTCTAAAATAATTACGGATCTTCTTGAACATTTTAATTGTTGTACAATAGTTACAAATTTTACACGGACTGTTTTATTTGTATTTCGCGCTTTTAAACTTCCGGTTTAGCCCTAGACTTCCTTATTTCAAATATAGAGTTTCTCACCTGCCCAAATTCCACTAACGTTCCGTCCACATCAAATAAGAAAATTGTTTTTGGATTTGACTCCATTATATTTTGTGAGAGTATTTGAATTATTTGAAACAATAATATTTTATCAGGTGGATTTTTGATTATATTGATGGAAAAGATGAACTACTCCAGTGTATGCAGTTTTGACGAATGCTAGCTTCAATTATTTGACTACATCATGTCTCATTTTATCACTTAGGTACTAAAATAAAAACCTGATAGGTTCTAATCAGAGCTTTTTCTGCAGAACTGAAAAGCTGCCAAATAGGGAGTTTGCCAATGTCAAGATCCGTGGACCATATTAGGATACGCAAAACGCAAATAGGAACAAGTAGGTACCTAAAATCATGGGTACTATTAAATTTTGATTCCAAAGTGTCAGTTTGGTGATACAATTATAGATCTCGCAGTTTTTGATAGGATGTACTTGGATTAGCAAATAAACGAGTTCAACAGGGTTGCTCGTTAAAAGCCGCAAAAATACTCAATGCACTGCGTTGAAAAACTAGCAAATTGAATGAAAGTATAAATTCTTGTCGTTTAATTGTTCGAATTGTTTTAACATTCCGTATATCCTAGTAAATGGGTTGAACCATTCTGTTGTGTTTGAAAATTGATCCAACATTCTTTTATTTGGCCATATTAATAACTACACATTTTGCATCTAAGCCATAGATGGGCACTTGTTAGGCCCTCCGGCCCTCCGGCCCTCCGGCCCTCCAACCCAACTTAGGCCCTCCGGCCCTCCGGCCCTCCAACCCAACTTAGGCCCTCCGGCCCTCCAGCCCTCCGACCCAACTTAGGCCCTCCGGCCCTCCAGCCCTCCGACATTTC